>JAVXUP010001965.1:0-172320 GCA_033070095.1 Escallonia herrerae | reverse complement strand
GCATTATCAAAACTAATACTCATAATCTTATCCTTTAATTTAAATGTGGTACATGCTTTAAGTATAATAGTAGCAACGTTAATTCCATCATGCGGAAAAGGAAAGAGTTCGAAAGCGATGATTCTCTTGTTCATAATCCAATTTGCATCAATCCAATGGGCCGTCACACAAGCATAACTGACAAAAGTAAATGGAGATTGCCAAATATCAGAAGTAAGACTAACTTTACCGTCAAATGATCGAAATAATCGATCAGGCGTGCTTTAGCAGCATTATACTGTCAGAGTGCATCGATCTAGTTGTGTTTCTATGAACCTTTTTGTACAAAGGTTGCATGTAGGTATTCACATATCTAGAGTGCTTAGTATTATCGGCAAAATTAAAGGCTTGTTCATCGTGACTAATAAATTCAGCGAGACCGTCTCTTTGCTCTCGTTGATTATAAACAAATAACTTACTGTCAAAAGATAACTGCGTTTGGGTAGGTTCGACGTGGCCTTGTCGAGGTGCACACTGAGGGTAATGCCTGTTAAGATGTCCATTACCACTACCAGACAAAAATAATTTAGCACAGTACTTACATCGAGCTTTTCGGATGCCGTCCACCATAATTTTATCAAAATGATTCCAACACTCGGCTTTCTTTTTACCTTTTGGACTTCTGGCTGAATACCGGAAGGATTGCTCGGCCCTTCTTCATCATGACCGCTCATCGGGTTAACATTATGCCACGGAGTAGTAGCTTCGCCAACCGAGCTGTGTTCTTGACTATAATGCAGGCTATCTTGTGAAACCGTGTATTCAATATCTGGAATGTTTTGATTGAACTCCCAATTGGCTTGGGTATCTATCATACAGTCTGTACTCATTCGTTCAGGAACGAATAGTTGTGGTGGTGCTTGGATTGGTGTTTGTGATGGCTTTGGTGGTGATGCTTGTGCTGGTGGTGGTGTTTTTCGTGATGATGATCCACGCTTCAATTTCTTCAGTATTCCAGCCATATTTGACGCTAATAAGTAATTAAAAATAAAGGTAGAGCAGTAATAAGCAATTAGAAATAACAATTAAAAAGAATTAAAGAGTAACAAATGAATAAGAGTAATTAATAATTCAAAATTGGAGAGAGTTAGTAATTAAAAAGAATTTGGTAAGAGTAATTAATAAATAAGAATTCACTAATTACTAATTAGTAAACAAAATAATTAGAGAGTAACAAATGAATAAGAGGAGTAGCTAGTAATTAGAATTTAGCAAGAGTAGTAATTAGTAAATAAGAGTAGTAATTAGCAAGAGTAGTAATTGGAAAGGAAAATAGTAGCAAAGCTTGTAGAAATGTAGAATGTTTTGATAAGAGAGAGTAAGAAGATTGGTGTGAAAAATTAGAAAGAAAGGGTGTGAATTTATAGATTTTTAAAACTTCACAAAAGACCAAAATGCCCCTTAAAACTATCCCTTTATAGTTGTTGGGGAGGGTAAAAGTGTAAAAAGCCTTCAAAGAGTTGAAAAAATTAAGTTGGACCAAAATATTCCCCAAACTAGCCGTTATATTGGTGTTGGGAGGGGGAGGGGGGTAAAAGTAGGATTTAGGGAAATAATGGGGATTATGGCCATTGGGGGGAAAAGAAGGAGGGAGCCTGGGCCAAAAAACTGGGCCAAATTTTGGCCAAAACCGGGCTAGCCCGTTTTCTTTGGGCTTGACCCGGGCTTTTTCAGGCCGGGCCTGACCCGAGCTTTTTCTGGAAATCTTCAGCCTAGTCCAAAGCCTTAAAAAATGGGCCACTGCTGTTCACCTACAGGGCCGGGCCAGCCCGCAGGCTGCCTAACCCTTTTGACACCTCTACTGTGAGCGAGCAAACCAAAGAGAAAGGCGAAAACATGTACGTCCAGACCCGCGTGGCTCAATACGCAAAAGAGCTTTGAGAGTTGCTAAAAAAGGATAACACCTTCATCTACACGTGTAGGCTCGAAGGTCCATATGGACCATAAACTTCAAAGGCATTTGCAATGTTATGAAATTTATTATGGCTTAAGGAACAAATTTTAAAACATACTATCGTCTATACTAATGCTCAACATCTCATTGAACAGAAGACATGACTGCAGGATATTAGTGCTGTAGCTACTTCACTTTTGTATAATATCTGTCATATCAGCTCCTATTTTTATTTTTGCAGAATATCAATAGGGAGCCGATGATTGCTGACCGAAACAACCGACTTTGCCACTTTTGCATGTAGAGTAAGATCTGATGTTTCTATGACCTGGAACACCATAGGCTTAGATACCTTCAGATCTGGTTATGCATAAGTGAACACCCCTTTAGCTTCCTGTTTTTTTTATTATCTTTTGATTATTGTATGCTATAAATTGTAAAATAATTTAGCAGTTATCAAATGCGTGCCTAGGTGCAAGGCGCAGGGAGTGCGTCCCATAAGGTTAGGCACAACCTCTTTGAAAAGGTGCCGCGCGCCTAGGCACAAAGACAGTGGTCGAGGCGCAAAAAATAGTTTAAAAATCATAATATTTAATTTTTTTCATCGTGGCATCAATCCCAACAGTTAGTCGTCTTTGTTTTTTATTTCATAACATCATAAATCAATATCTAAATCACAAAAAAAAAACCTAAAACCCCAAATCATAATCAGTCGATTCTCTTGTTGTTTTTCATTGTGCTAGTGCCCCGCCACCAATTTTTGTTGTTTTCAAATAAATCTACTATTTCACTCTACCTTGTAGATAAAGAAGATGAAATTGAAGAGAGATCTCTACCAGCCTTGGAGCATATAATTTTCTTTTGAAAAAAGAATTATTGCCTTAGCCCTCACTGAAAATGAAACTGTGGGTATCATGTTTACTTAGGATTAATTTTTTCTCATTAGATTTGAAACTTTTTCTAGCGTTATAATTTGTTAAATTACCATGTTCTGATTTTTTTAATGTGATTTTATTATTTTAATGCACTGGTATCTATTTATTTTTATATTGCACTTCATTAGAAAAAGCGTGCATCTGCGCCTTGCGCCTCGCCCTTGGCTCCAGAGACTCTTTGTGCCTTAGAAGCGCCTTCGCCTTTAATAACTATGCACTAACTAAATAAAATAGTCGGGATGACTTACGACTTATTAATATAAATTTCTTCTATTAAACAAAAAATAAAAAGAATTTACATGTGTGGGCTCAAGGAGATGGAGAAGGGAATCAGCGACATAATGGTGTCATTGGCCGCTAAAGATGATAAGGAAAAGTCGACATAATGTCATCATTGTGTTCATAGTCCATACGTTCACCACACATATATAAATGTAAATTCATATAGCAAGGCGCTGAGCAGATCTCTATCCTTTTTTTGCAGGCATCGATTGGATCGAATACAATGGGACGTTGAAAAGGCAGGGCAATGGAACGTGGAAGCCTACTGATTCTTCCTCTCTTGCACAAATCTTGAAGCTGCCATCTTTCTATGTGATTTTCTCTGCGTTCTGTAGATTGGTAACTCCTCCACCCAGATTAATACTAAAGCCACCATATCTATCTGTTGATAATTGCTCTGGCAGGTCACTCAACTAGTCCTTCTCATATCCATCTGATAATAAAGCCTTCCCTTCCCCCCTTATAGTTTAAATGGCAATACTTCCGGGTGCATATATTGAATTAAATGTTTTAGAAAACGTGAATGCAACGATTCAGGTTTGTCCGAACAAAATCCCGTGAAAAAAGCGAGAAGGGTTCTTAAGTATGTTTCTCTTTTATAGGTAGAAAACACGTGTATAGCTCAGAGTTTTGTTGCATAACGGTTGGAATGAATCAAGTTTAGTCCAAGGCACCAAAATCTGAAGCTTAATTAGTTTGCCTAATTGAATTGAGATTATCGAAGTTTGGGTGGTCAAACACGGGTCTTTAAGAGTTAAAAAAAGGGCACAAAGTTCTTTGTACATATTTTTTGGGATGCAATTTTTTTTGTGTTAATTATACTCTCACTTTCAAGGTTTCAGTTTATTAAACATATCTACACTTACTATTGAACTTACACCCCACTCCCTATGTTTGTATTAATTTTGCACAAAGTCCTATCATTAAGGAACCATCAAGAAAAAGTTAGCGCACAATAGTACTTATGTAACCCTTTAGAAGTCATCCTCAACTTCCACCAGCTATGCATCCGGTCACTGCCACCATTGCCGCCGACTAAGAAATGGCAGACAAGTACCTTAATATCTTTTCGCCTATATCTTTCTCAAACTTAGCTTCCACCCATCACACACACACGTACGCGCACGCGCGCACACTGCTCATCACTACTGTCAAATCCTCACCACTGCCCATAACACGCGGTAATGGCTGCGAGAGGTTGAATGACAAAGGATGGAATAGAGTTGGAGGATGACGATGACACTTTTATTAATATTGTTTTGCTTTGAAGAGGATTACCATTTCTCCAACGGAAAAATAAAATGGTACAATTATGTGTAATTTCAGTAGTTAAAACCAAAAATCTCATAAATGCTGAATGTAATTAAGCCATTAATCTTTTTTTTTTTTTGTAGCAACAACACTACAATATAATAAACAATGACAACAAATAATTTAAGGGAAAAACTTTGACGGCTATCCCGATTGGAGGAATCTTCCTCCTACCTCCAATATAGCGACAATAAATTAACTTATAAATATTTTTAGTGACACTAAAAATGTACTGCTAATAATTGTCGTTAAAAGTGTTAGGAGAAAAGTCACAAAAAATATTGAGTGACTATTAATTGTCACTATACATGAAATTGAAGAAAAATTCCTGCAATCCTGATAGGAGCCAAAGTTTGTTCTAATTTAAGTACCGTGTGTATCCAAGACGAATTCTTTGTAGATTTTCAATTTTTACCGTCTCAAATTTCTAAGATATGCGAGAACGCGACCTCCAAAACCCATCCGACGTCCCAAAACCAAGGGTCTAACCATCCTTACCATAAACGACAGCACACCAGATCATCAACCCCCAAAACCCGTTGCGGAACAGAAGTTCAATCAAATTCGAAGTCGGGAAACCCAACAAAGCCCAAATAAAAAATTAGCCCTCACCCGATACAAATTAGGGTTCCCTTTCTACCCCCCTATTTATACCCACCGCCCTCGGATCCTTTTACTCACAAAGCACACACAGCAAGCGGTGGTTGTGCGAGCAAGCCGCAAGGGTTAGGGGTTCGGTGAGAGAGAGCGAAATCCTGATGGCGGAGGAGAGATCGAAGGGCAAGGTGGTGAAGTTCATCGACCACAAGGGCTTCGGCTTCATCAGGCCCGATGAGAGCGACGCCGATCTGTTCTTCCACCGGACCGACGTCGTGTCGGGAGGCGGCTACGTCAGCCTCCAGGCGGGCCAGGAGGTGGAGTTCCTCGTCGCCCTTGACGGCGGCAACAGCTCCAAGGCGGTCGAGGTCACCGGCCCCGAGGGTGCTCCCCTCGTCAGCGGCAGGAAGGAAGGCGGCGGAAGGGGCGGAGAATATGGCTACAGGAGGAACGTCAACGGTGGCGGAGGATATCGCAGCGGCGGCGCTAGGGATGTTGAGTGCTATAGCTGCGGGGAGTCTGGGCATATCTCGAGGGACTGTGAGATGAGGGGGAACAACGGCGGAGGCCGTGGTGGCGGCTTCGGCGGCGTAGGGCGCGATGGGGCTTGTTACAACTGTGGTGGGTTGGGGCATCTGGCTCGAGATTGCCCTAGCCCTAGTGAACGGAGGACTGGCGGCGGCGGTGGGAGTGGTGCTGGGGCTTGCTATACATGTGGGAAGCAAGGGCACTTTTCTAGGGATTGTCCTGAGAAGGATAGCCGTGGCGGTTATGATAGCTATGGAAGCGGCGGCGGCAGGAGCGGCGGCGGCAGGAGCAGCGGTGGGGGTGGTGGCAAGGGTTGCTTCGAGTGTGGCAAGGAGGGACACATTGCAAGGGAGTGCCCTAACAGGTCAAGAGAAGAGTGATCCATAATCCCATACAATCTTCCTTTTTTTTGTATGCCGTTTGCGTTTTATTGGTTGGTGGGTTATACTACACAGGATGGTTTAATTTTTGGGTACCGGTGATTTTGTGTGTTCGATCCACAATTTTGCAACTTGATATGCATAAATGATGGTGGTTCGGTTACTGAATTAGGGTTTTGGCTTGCTATTAATCGTTATTGGATTTGGTATAATTTTACCTTGAATTAGTTGCTTTTAAGTGTTAATACATTGATGTTTACCTAATGTTGATCCAATGCTGCTTGGCCAAATTTATCTAGTGTTCGTTAACTGTTGTTTGTTGTCTGCTGGTTCAATCTGGACATGTATGACTTATTTGTGCATTGGGAGGGTTTCAGCTTGGTATTAAGTTTTAATGCAATCGCGATAATTTTACCTTGAATTAGTTGCTTTTAAGTGTTGGTACATTGGTGTTTACTTAATGTTGATTCAATGCTGCTTTTCTTAATTTATCTGGTGTGCGTTAACTAGTGTTTGTTGTCTGCTGGTTCAATCTGGATATGTATGATGTTTGTTGTCTGCTCGTTCAAGCATGCCTAATTCTGGATCGGATTTGCCAATTTTTTCAATTTCTTAATGAGATTGATTGAACAGAACAACTTTTTAATTGGTATTTTAATTGGTTTAATTATGTTAGCTTTATTCGTCACATCCATTAGAGATCTCGTGTATGGACAGTTCAATCTCTCGATAGTTATTGTTGAATGGGTGTCTCTGGATGTCATAGCAACGTCATCAGCCAATTCATTTCTTGTCACGGTAGTGGCTTTATCGATTGGGCTTTGATTTCTAATCTCAAGGCTTTCCTTATTTGGTCCATAATGATTTAGTTAGCCATTATTAAGAATTTGGTTTATGTACATTTATATTTTAAGATAAGAAAGTACACAATCGGAGATTGACAAATACATGTTCTTTTGTTGAAAATGTTGCCCTTGCAATTTAAGGGATATATATAAGAACTACAGCTTAAAGCACAAGGCCTATGAGCAAAGCCCAAGGTGGGGATGAGTGGCTTTGTGTCCCCTTGCACGATATGTGCAAGTTGATATGTGTCGATAGATGGTTGGTCAATTATGGAATTAGGGTCTTGGTTTTGCATTATGGAATTAGGGTCTTGGTTTTGCATTATCCGGTGGTGGGTCTGGGATAATCATACTTTCATCCAGTTGCTCTTTATACAAGAAAACTTTTGTGAGTGATGGGCATGTATTAATCTGCTTCTACATAATATCAGTTGCTCAAGTTTTTGGGTTACAGCATATAGTAATTCTAGGTGAAGATATCGTGTTTTTCTGGAACTGTGATAGGTTAATGATGGCTTGGCGTATGGCTGTATTAGTTAGCTATTAGTTCGAGTGCTCTAATAGTTAGCTTTGATTATTATTAGCACTTGATACTCCGTGCTGCATTCTTCATGTTGAACTTAAAGTACTGTACGACTTTCATGTTTTTCTCTAATGGACGACTGCAGGGCATCGTGTCTAGTGTTCCACGGGCATCGCACTTTTCTTGTGCATCGTGATTTGTAGTCTTTGCTAAGTTGTGCTTAGCCGTTTCGATATTCTTTGTCTATACTAAGTTTCTCGATACTGTACTTTGGCTACACTGGTAGCAGTTCAGATAGCAACTTGGGATACCAACTTTTATGTTTCTTTTCCATATGGTCTATTTTCTGGCACAGTGGCCCTGTTCCCATAAGTCCCATGTTCTATTAATACCCCCATCTTACGGTGCTCCGTGCTGTACCTGCATTTGAGTCATCTTCTCTTACAGGCTACCATTCATATAACTGAGAAATTCTCTATTTGTAGTTTTCGTTGTGTTGTCTTTCTTGGATGGATGGTGTAGCATGGTATGTCTACTGCATTTTCGGTTATTTTTAGCATGAGCTCTCATCGTGCTAGGAGACCACCTCACGACACGGTGAGGTGTTTTCTTCCACCTCACCACATACACGGTGGCCAACCTTTAAAAGCCCTTGAAAGCCATTGCGATTTCATCAGTTACGCACAGATTGATATGATCCCTTTAATAACTCTGAACATGTCTTAGAATTTTTGCTTTAATCCACGCTACCTGTACGAGCCGTTACAATAGCTTGATATCTATGGTCACTTCATTTCGCTAGCAATGGTAATTGCTCTTAGTTTTTGTACATTACATCTTGCGTCAACTTTTTACTTTGTATTTTGTATAAACAGTAATTTCTATTTCCCCCGCATTTGTTAATATTTATACCCTCCGCAAATGCGACTCAAAATTCTTGTTACCCAGTACATTATAAAAAGTTCAATTTTAAAATCTTTACCTTTGAATAATTGTCGCTAAACTGTAAGCCAAGCACCAGAGGGGGCGCTGGTCGAGATTTATATATTGGGTATTACGGTTCATGAGAAGTTGCATGGTTGGACAAAGAAAACCGTGTTAAGGGCAGGAAAAGAAAGTACTCATAAAGGCAAGCTAGTGTATCAAAGGCGTGCTCAGGCGCAAGGCGTAGTTCCCGTGTCTCGCTTACAGTTAGGTGCAACACCTTAAAAAAGACACGCGCCTTGGTAGAGGAGTAAAAAAAAGTCCAAAAATTCTATTTTTTTATTATATGTAGCTGTATCATCTTAACTGTTCATTGTTTTTAATTCTTTGTTTCATAACATAATAAATCAATAACTAAATCCCAAAAAGACCTAAAACCTCAAGTTTTTTGATCAATCGACTCTCTTATTGTTAGGGCAATAAATGAACCGAACTGTTTACGAACGGTCTGTAGTTCTTTCTCCACTCGAATAATATATAAACAAGTTTTTAGAGTTCGTTTATTAAATGAGCTGAATATGAACACTCTAAATATTTGAGAATGTGTTCACGAATAACTCATCTGAATAATAAATTAATAATAATATATTTAAAAAAATATCTTATATAAATTATATATACTAAAGTTTAAACCTAGAGACCATAGAGTTAATTATCTCAAAGCTCAAGCCCACTTATAAAGAGCCCATATGATATATAATAATGGCCAAGTCCAAATCCTAATTATTAGCTCAATTAAAAATCCTAACTCTTCTTTCCCTTTCATCTCTTGTTCTCACGCGTCTCTCTGCCTCTCTCTCTCTCTCATGCCTCTCCCCTTCACACCTCTCTCTCTCTCGTCACACAAAAGCACACAAACAAACACTCTCTCACCATCTTTTACCACCACATATAAACATGCACGCATTATAGATTGACACCGGAGCAACGCCAATTTCCGATCCCACGCTGGAGCCATTAAAACATCAGATCTGGGATCGGACATCCTCGCCGTTCAAACATTCATCAAGATTCATCTTCATTTCGTCAAGATTCATCTTCATTTCGAACACCTCATTGTTCGGCTCGAACTCGATTCGTATACAATCTTACTTATAGTTATTCAATGTGCTAGCGTCTCGTTCTCAATTGTTACTCTCTTTTAAGTAAATCTATTACTTCTTCACTTCACCTTGTGGACAAAGAAGATGAAATTGAAGATGAATCTCTACCAAACTTAGAGTCTATGATTCCTTTTTTAAGGATCACATTGTTGTCTTAGCCTTCAATGATGATGAGGATGATGTTGTCGTATTTACTTTGCATTAATTACTTCTCAGTAAATTTGAAACTTTTTCTAGGGTTGAATATTTGTTAAATTGTTGTGTTCTGAATATTTTTACGTGATTTTATTGATTTAATGCACTAATATCTATTTATTTTTATTTTGTACCTAACCTTTTCGAAGGCTCTTGCCTGCACCTTGGGCCTAGGCTTCAGGGACCATTTCCGCATTAGGTACGCTTACGCCTTTAATAATTACGGGTACAGCCTATGCCCACTTATGCTACGTGGGTGACAAAATTTTGGATTATGTCTGCTAGGGTGAGCACGGTTCGGTTTGGGGGTCAAATTGCAAACCAAATCGTTACCTCTCGGTTTGAAAAATTGAGAACTGAACCGAACCGAACCAAACCAAACCAAACACTATCTGTTTGGACGGTTCGGTTTAGTATATTTAAACGGTTTAGTTCGGTCGGTTTAAACGGTTTACGCTCAATTAAAAACGTTATTCCTTTGCACACTACTATTGGATCTAATAATAATTAAAAATTGAAGTTACGTATATTTTTTCTAAATTGTATATAATCTTGTTATAATTGATATATAAGTGCTCATTGTATTGTATGAGAAAGAATGCTTAAATATAGAATAGATATTGGTCACGAATTTTTTTGTGTTATTAGTGTTTTCCTTATTTTCTTATTTTTTAAGTTTCAAGATTTGTTCATTTGAATTTTCTTAATACTATATATGTGAAATTACCAATGAATGTTACTAAAAATAGATTGATGTATCATAGGTAGGTTCGGTTCGGTTTAAAAAATGTGAACTGAACCAAGTTCGGTTTGAAAAATGTGAAATTGAACCGTTAAGATCTTTGGACAGTTCGAATTGGATTGGTTCAGTTTAATTGTTTTGAGCAGTTCAGATCGGCTTAAACGGTTTGATGCTCACCCATAATGTCCGCTAGGAGTTGGAATCTCCGGTTAGCAATTCCTCTGGTAGGCCAAAAGGGAAGGCAAGATGAAAATGCACTGGGGAATTTGGGAAATGATGTGCGTAGTGTACTAGAAAGGAATATCGAGATGGGCTTTCCTGTATTATCGACAGATCACCAAATCCAAAGAACTCAAGAAATCCTTTGCAGTTTGGACCCCGCAAGAGGGTACAAAATTAACTTCGATGCGGCAATCTGGGGAATCAAAGCACTCATAGGAATGATCTGTCGCAATTTAGATGGGAACTGCGAATTTGGTATCGCTGATACGGGAAACCAGGAGGAAGTGGATGCAACAGCCGTGGCAAAAAACCTGGAAGAAGCGGAGGCAACAGCTTGGCGGCAAAAGACCTAGAGGAAGCAAAGGCAACAGCTGCACTTTTCGCCATTCGCAGGGCTCTAGAACAACAAAAGCAGTTCAAAATGAAGGGGATGTGGAAGAGATTGTCAAGATGATAATGGACCATTCCATCAGCCCCTTCTGGAACACCATAATCGTCATCGAAGAATCCAAACATCTGCTAAAGAATTTTTCTTGCTGGGATTGTGCTTATACTCCTAGATCGATCAACAGAGTAGCCCATGATAGCTGCTAATGCTTTCTCTTTTAACCATTCTGACGTAGTTCTTCCTTCACTCAATCTTTTGCTGAACTTGTGGGAAGACAAGAACAATGATGTATAGTTCTCTGGCTTCCTAAGTAATACATCTTGTTAATCAAAAAACAAAGAAGAAGAAGCGTGTGTAGATATTGCTCATTATGAAGATCCCTTATTTGCAAAGTATTAAAAACCATATAGCTAATCAGGAAAGGTATATGTACAATAAGTTTACATTCACTCACAAACCCAAGACCGTATCAAAAACCATATAGCTAATCAGAAATCATCAGGGGCACGACACTAAGGTATTCCAACATTCCCAATGCACGAAATAGCTTGCATGAGCCACCTATCATGCCAAACC
Organism: Escallonia herrerae; assembly: GCA_033070095.1. Lineage (NCBI taxonomy): Eukaryota > Viridiplantae > Streptophyta > Magnoliopsida > Escalloniales > Escalloniaceae > Escallonia > Escallonia herrerae. The sequence goes on along the minus strand of JAVXUP010001965.1, from coordinate 160,776 downwards.
GAATACTTAATCATGTGTGCTATCTAACCTAGGCGAGACATGTACATCACGTGTAGCTTGACTTAAGTTACACAAATAAAAAAGGATTGTGGCTACATGGGACAGTATATACAGATCATTCGGTTAGCTGACAGAATATTTGCTGATTAATATTTAGATGTAATACTTTATGTGGTAGAAGCCAAGTAAATGTATGGAGCAAAGGTAAGGCGTTTGCAGAAAGGACATCAACTGCAAAAGAAAATCTTAAGAAGGACCCAATTTGAATATGCTAATATTACTCGTGGTTTTCCAGAATTGACAAGGAAATTATAACCCAAGCAAACATTTCTTTTATCATAGAGATAATCTTGTAAGTAGGGTCACAAGTTTTTTGCCAATCAATTGGAATTTGAGGGAAAAACATATAGCAACGAAGGACAGGTGCTTTTTGTGAAAACAAAGGTGAAACTGTTTCATGGACTCCGTGTCATAGTCAAGAATTGTGTTTAAGTTGAGCATTCACCAATGGACTGTTTAGGACTTTGCAATGAAAAAAATAAAGGGTTTTTTAAAAAAGCTCACACAATACATTGGATGTGGGAGGAACTAAGTCGCATTTTACAACATGAGAATTTTGATTTTTCATATAGGTTTTTCGGCCGGGCTTGGAATTAAAACGAGTCAGGTTGAGTTGGACTTTTTTTTGGGAACAAAGGCCCAGTCCCAAGCCCAGGTACAAGGCGCTTGTGACCCGGGCCTTCACTGTTCACTGTGTGGGCCAGGCCGGCTTGGGCTTTTTCTAAGCTGGCCCACGGGTCTCAGGCTCGTTTGGTATTTCTAATGTCAAAAAAAGTATATGTTAACCCTACGGTTATTTAACCTAGGATGATATTTGATTTTGATGATAACTAACATTTGATGATTATGTTGTCTAATATGCATTGAGTTGATGAAGCAATATGTACAATCTCATACTCATGCAAACAGGCAAATAGAGGAGCAAATCGATCAAATACACTCAATGGAACACATAAAAGATGGAATACTTCGATTGATTTTTACAATATTTTTTTATTCCTTTCTTTGTAACTAGACATAAAATTGATCGTATCGATGACTGTGACCTAAAATTTGCCCATGGGTTTCCCTTGCATGCATAAATTTTTTTATACTTTGAAAACAGGGAAAACTGTATTTTCTGAAATACACAATGCAGTCGACTGCAAATTAGGCAGTGCGTTGTTACAGTCGACTGCATTGGAATGCAATCGGCTGCAATGACTTCCAGTAGCTTGTTACAGTTGACTGCATTGGAATACAATCGACTGTAATTGAAAATTTCAACGGCTACTTTGGGAATACAGTCGACTGCAATGGTGCAATATAGTCGACTGTGTTTACCGTTTAGTGCATTAAATGCCCTACCTTCTTTCAAAAGGTCATATTAATTTTTACAACTATATAAACTCATTTTGAACATAGTTTTGATTCACCAATTGCATTCAAAGTTCTCTTATCTTGCATACTCAAAGCTCAAAGCTATTATCCAATCTCTCTTGATTTTCATTATTTTCTCATCCAATTCAAGAGAGTATTTATTGTGAGCTTACATTTGAGAGACTTACACTTTCATAAGTCATTATACACTCATCTCTCTTGTTCTACAGCTTAAACTTGTACTCATCTATTTCTTGAGAGTGAATCTTTGTACACAATACTTTATCTAAAATTTCTTGTATCAAAGCTTGGGGTTGTCAAGCTTTGGAGCTTTGGGATCGTCAAAACTTGTTCTTGATGCGGGTATAGCATCAAGAGATTGTAAGAAATTCGATCTTGACCCGTAAGAAAGATGATTCTAGTAGATTTTAGGGTCTTTCAAGGGACTTCCTTGAAGGGGTGGACGTAGACTTGAAGATAATTCGAGCCGAACCATCTAAATCTCAAGCGTTAAATATCTCTAAACCCTTCTCTCTTTACATTATTGTATTATACGTGTGTTGAGATTGATTAGATTGCTTATTTGAGATATTATGTTAGGTTTGGTGTTTGAGGCTATTCAACTGTTCTTCATAGTTTCTGTAAGTTTGTAGTGATTACTTGTTATTTTTTAAAGTAGTCTTACAACCCTATTTACCCCCTCCCACCTCTAGGGTTATCTTTTTTGTTTCAGTATAGCGGATGTATCCTCCTTGTTTCCCATTGGTGGCTAAAAGTGTAAAAAAGAAGATGTCAAGTTGAAGTTCAATGGACCAAAGCCTGGGTTGAGCCGGATCAAGATCCTTTGCTGTACAGCAGAGGTGTTGTACAGCATTTAGCGACAAAAGATTGTCATTCAAAGTGTTTTGTCGCTGTTACTAAAATTTATAGTGACAATTTTGTGTCGCTAAAAAAATTTAGCGACATTTTGTGGGTACAACACCTCTGCTGTACAGCAGAGGATCTTGATCCGGTTGAGCCGGGCTTTTTTAAGGAAAGAAAGGGCCTAGCCCCGGCAGGCACAATGCCCTTTTGACCCGGGCCTTCACTGTTCACTGTGTGGGCTAGGCCGACTAGGCCTTTTCTGGGCTGGCCCACGGGCTTCCGGCCCGTTTGCCATCTCTAACGAAACCAGAATAGCGGATGTATCCTCCTCGTTTCTCATCGGTGGCTAAAAGTGTAAAGAGAAGATGTCAAGCTGACTAGACAAAGAAGAAAGGGAAGAAAAAGAAAAGAAGGTTCTCTGAGTTGAAGTTAATTGGACCAAAGTCCATTTGGTGGCGGCACAATTAAATCTCACGGAGCAAAATCCAGTCCCACATAAACGGGGGCCCACAAGACGAAGGGCGTGGAAGCTCATTGGACCAATTTCCATTTAATCGTGTCACCATCACATATTTTCCGGTGCAAGACAAAGGCGTGGGAGCTCATTGGACCAAAGTCCATTTGATCGGATGTCACTATCACATATTTCCGGTGCAACCCAGTGCGAAATAAGAATGGCCCACAGGGCGAAGGTCATCAACGATTGGGCCTCTAAGTAAGATTGTAGTGCAAGAAAGTAGCCCGACCCTTTCGGGACCCGAAAGGAAGCTTTGAATCATGTAACTCCCCAGAATCTACTACCCACAGGCTATGCCCCCTGCCTCCCTTCAAGAGACCCATTTGCATATTTAAGGTGTTAGCAAAAGTTCATAGATAAATATCGTTAAAAAAATTATTATAACGTACAACATAATTTTAATAATAAAGACAAAACTCTTTCACCGGCAAAAAATTGTTAGAGAATTCTTGTCTTCGTCCCTGATTAGTTGTATGCCAAGTTCCTAATTTCGGCTCACTTACCATATCAAATCAATACTTCCCTCGATCTCGTCACCTACCTATTACCACCTTACCTTCAAGATGGCCATTAGCTCTCCAAATCTCACGTACGGTCCCCAACTTAAACTGTGGCGGTTCTCTCTTTCCCCTCTAACGTCATTAACAGTTGGCACCCCCCTTGCCTATAAATAGAACACACAGAAATCGGATTTCATACCTTTTCTACTATTGTTTTGTTCGTGTTCAACAACAATGGCCAAACTTCACCTTTTTCTAGCCGTCCTCTCTCTCTGCTCCATCCTATCATGTCCAGGTAACTAATATAGTACTGCGTGCATCAGTGTCTGTACCGCATGATTACGAAACTGGCCTCTTATGTTAAGTGGGTAGCTTGATCTTTTGATTCTTTACTGTTGCAGGAGCATATTCAGCAACATTCACGCTGGTTAACCAGTGCGGCTACACAGTTTGGCCAGGGCTACTCTCTGGCGCCGGCACCCCGCCCCTCTCAACCACCGGGTTCGCCCTCCAACCAGGCGAGTCAAATTCCGTCCCTGTCCCTCCCTCCTGGTCCGGGCGGGTCTGGGGTCGAACGTTATGCTCCACAGACCCCACCGGGCTGTTCAGCTGCGTCACGGGCGACTGTGGCTCCGGCACAACAGAATGTTCGGGAGCGGGCGGTGCGCCTCCTGTAACTCTGGCCGAGTTCACGTTGAACGGCGCGGGAGGGATGGACTTTTACGACGTGAGCCTTGTCGACGGGTACAACCTGCCGATGTTGCTGGCCCCTCGAGGCGGGACCGGAGGGAACTGCACGGTGACGGGCTGCACCGCCGAGCTTAACGGCGGGTGTCCGTCGGAGCTGAGGGTGAGCCGAGACGGTGGCGGGGGGGAGGTCGTGGTGTGCAAGAGCGCTTGCCTGGCGCTTGGGGATCCGAGGTTCTGCTGCAGTGGGGCGTACGCGACGCCTGATACGTGCAATCCCACGTCTTTCTCGGAGTACTTCAAGAGCTCGTGCCCACGCGCTTACAGCTACGCTTACGACGACGGAACCAGCACGTTCACCTGTGCCTCCGCCGACTATGTCGTCACCTTCTGTCCAACTCCGACCAACAGGTAATATTTTTACTCCAAATGAACGTCAAGCATGAACAGGTGTACATTAGTTGTCCTAGTCATTTGTCAAAAACCTTTTGTTCTAATGTTGTACAAGTTTTGGTATTATTACATGTGAATGCCAAGCGTAATGGCTTCGTTAGTGACTTAAAAGCGGCAAATTATGAGAAAGATTAACGGTTATAACAAATTATTTAGAGCAACGTTCACTAAAATCATAATTAGCATATACTTCGCAATAACGGTGTTGATTGTGCGTCAAGTTACTAGTTAACATGTATGTACGTACTAAAATTTTTGTTTTATCAACTTGGTAAATTACCAATCGTACGTTTGACAAACATTAACGATCGGTAATGCAGCCAGAAGCAGGGGCAGTTATCGGCCGGCGTCTCACTGGTCACAAACGGTAGCGGCAAGCCGTCACAATTTCACGTTCTTTTAGCGGCAGTTATGGCGGTTGTAGCAGTTGGGCTTTGGTTTATCTGTAGTGGACCCCTGTAGGCTGTAGCTAGATTGACCATTAGACACTCGGGGGGCCCAGGGATTGCAAGTTGAGGACGGCCCAACCGTGTGCTGGCCTAGATCTTCAATTTTTGGGAATTTTGATATGTAAATTATTGCGAAAGAGGACACCGAATGGGTTTTGTTTTATTGTTAGATATTTGTTTTTCTGGATTTTGTTTCGAGACATTATAATATTTGTAGAAGCTTTGGCAGGATTTATTTGTTGCAAGTGTATGATAAGAAATTTTGAACTTCCTTTTTCTTTTCCTTTAATAGTAGTAATACGGCTTTATTCAACTACATGCAAAGTATATTATCAAGGATGTCGGTGACCAAGAAAAGCGTCTCCTCTATCTGTATACAAAAATCTGTTTAAACCATGGAAGGAATATAGTTATGAGCTACGAGCTCTAAGGCCGCTATTATGAGTAGAGGCCTTGACCATTTAAATGTAATATTAGATACCGGAGGGCAGCCCAAAGCCTCTATTCCTTCCTAGGCGGCCTAAGAGTTTGAGCTCTTTGTTGTTCGATCTCTTCAAAAGTTTGGAGTTAGTACATATATTTTGATGGTGGGGGCGTGGATTTGGGCGTCAACAAGTTATGCAAGAGTCATGAGGTGGTATCTTGCAGTATGGCATGTGCTATGCTTTTTGCCATGTTTATGTTGATTGTTGATGTTTGAAATAACAAAATAAATTTTAGCCAATCGTCACATGTCAATGGCTAAAATATGGACAAATTTTAGGTGCAATCAGGGGGGATATAGTAATTTCATTTAGCAACACGTGATCATTTCTCAATTAAGTTTTAAATTAGATCACTAAATTTTCTTGAGTCATTATATGGTCATCATAATTGTCGTTATTTAGAGTGTTTTAGCATTTTGTTTTGACCATGATGCAACTCTTTTTGAAGCTATTATTGTGACAAAGGCACAATTTTTTCTTACATAATGATGGAAGTAGCAAAAACGTAAAACCTCACAAGAATGTTAATGCTTCTTTCTTTATTGGTAAACTTAATTTTTTTCTATAAATACTGAAGTTTTAGTTGAATATAAACATTAATATGACGATCTGTAACAAGGATAAATATAGACCGACAAGCAAGAGAATATGGCTATGTCCATCCAAAAATAGCCCACCGTCCATCTCATTGTATGGAATGACAGGGAGTCCCCCCGAAAACGTAAACAAGTGTTACTACTTGTTACTCTTGTGATTTTTTGTGACAGCGCTTGTAGGAGGATTCTTGGTAAAGGAAATTATATAAGTTTCCATGAGTCGTCTGTTGGATGTCGTTATTTCCAACAAGTTGAGTCTCGCATGATTCATCAAGGGAAAAACAGCACGGAGTCTCTAGAGAGAGCAGTGCCCAAGGTCGAGTACTCTATTTTCTTCCCTAATGTTAATAACTACACAACATAGTAGTTTTTTTCCAAAATATTGTATCAATTTTTGGATTCATTTTGTGCGTGTCAAAATGATGAAAGAAAGGTGAAGATGTAAAGAAGGAAGAATTTCACGTAAAAGTGAATTGAAAAAATAAGTGAATATTTAACAAGGAGCTCCACTTACTTTAATACTTATGTAGTATGTTAAGGTATATGACTGTATGCATGTGCACCAAATATAGTACGAGAAACGATCGTGCGCGATTGAGTGTTGCAGTGGACTGTGAGGCGCAATGCACTTGCACGCTGTCACAAGACGTGAGTAGACGCCTTAAAGTTTTTATGATCGAATCTAGCCCATCGACGTGGATGGGTGTGATGAAGCGGTGTACCAATTCGGGTTATACCCGAACAGTTGCACCCGTTGGGCAACTGGATGGTGCCGGTTCAGGCAGACCCAGAGCTAGTTAGTTAATGGTTCAGAATCTGGACCGTTAATCTTAACGGTTTATAATCCAACGGTCTAGATTGTTTGGGTGCATGATGAAAGGGTGCGACCCTTAATGAGCAGCCACTAGTGTTCTATAAATAGTGCAATTTTTGGATACCTTATAATAAGCCTCTACTCTCTTCGTTTTTTATTCCTTTTTACAGATCATCTACTAAAACCATTATTCAGATTTTCATACACCTATCTGTGAGGTGTACATACCATTTATGACGGTGACAAATATAAACTTATGAAAAACGTTACAACGTGTCTCGAAAATAACTTTCTTTTCAGTCACGAAAACCATTCCGACATATACCAACAACAACCCACCGCTATATTTCGCTTTGGAGATTAAATGCACAACTATTTGGAAGCTCTTAAGGTTCAACAGAGGACCCAAAATCCTCAATGCTAGATGAACGTTGTGGATATTAGCACTAACCGCATCTTACAAGAACTTTTCGGCAGGATAGACTCAAAAGGGCAAATATCTTTTTTTAGGCCTAAAAAAAGATAATGCCATCTATCCCAATTTTGTTTCTTTTTCTTTTCTACTCCTCCTTTCTCTTTCCCAAATTTGTTTCTTTTGTCGTCGTCATCATGGAGGAGACGACACTGCACCGTGTACAAAATTGACCGTTGTGGCATCAAGTAGCAGTCTTATTTCCTATAATAAATAATAATGACATCGTTGTAAATTTCGAAGTCATTTGTCTGTTGCTCATTTTGGCGGCAACGGTTGAAGCAGAGAACCGAATAAGGAGGTAAAGGGTGCGGAATGACATTGTTCTTCTTCCCTTTACTTATTGTGCTTGGAATTCTCTTGCTCCAATGGAAGTGTCAATGTACTTGTTTAATGAGTATTAAATTCTTTCGGTGTCCTAGCTATATCAAATGGATGCAGCAAAGCTAGAATTTGGCAAGAAGTCTATATCATTTCCAATTCTAATGTCATTTGGTTCAAGTCGACAAGTTGTGGGTAGAGGAGAGAATCACGTGTTTACAAAGTAATTTAGTATCTTCTTCATGAAAGATGGTATCAAGAAAAAATCACAGAATTTGTACCCAAAGAGCAAGAAAAAAAAGGGAAAAACCCATGAAAAAAAAAGAAAGAGTGAAAAGATTAGTCATAAGGGTACATTGGTATTTTGTGAGCGTTGAAAATTGTACAAATTGACTCATTTTCTTCACATTCTTTACACTTCATTTGCGTTTTCTTTCTTTCAAAAGCTTTTGTATTTTCTTTCTTTCAAAAGATTCTTTATGAAAATTTAGTCATAAGGGTACATTAGTCTTTTGTGTTTTCTTTCTTTCAAAAGCTTTTAAAATTATGTCTAGTTCAAGACCATCAAAATATGTAACCAAAAATATCCACCACTACGAGTACCACAATGTTAGGAGCTATAACATGTGGGTATGGACACTCAAAACTTCTTTTTTGACCAAAGCATTCATAATTTTGAATATACCCAAGATCAACAATATGTTAGTCAATCACGCAGTTCGGTTGACAAAACTAATCCTGGTATGTAAAATATTAACTCGATTAATAGTGGTGGAGAGGATGGACCAAGCAATTATGCTTCAAGTCTACAGAAGTCGAAAGGATGGAAAGAAAGCTGAAAGTAGAGTGTTGGGATTATTTTACAAAGGTTATGATTGATAGTGTATCTAAATCTCAATGTAAGTATTGTAAAAAAAAAGCAAATAAGCTTCGTGAGTTGTCTAGACCTCTTCAAGGAGGATGATAGGAAATCAAATAAGCTTGGTGAGTCGTAAAGACAACCTCTTCAAGGAGGATGATAGGAAACCAAATTAAATAAGCTCCTTGAGTTTGCATATTTGATGTCGTTCAAGATGAGTCCATCGCATAGTTCATCAAGGGAAAGCAACACAGAGTCTCTGGAGTGAGCTGTACCCCAGGTCGACATATAGTTTTCTATTTCTTCGTTAAGGTGAATAACTACACACCCACTGCCATATATTTTGATTCGGTGATCAGTTCCACAACGATTTAGAGTCTCTCAAAGTCTCATGGAGGATTCGACACGTAGATGAATGTTATGGATGTCAGCACTAACTATAGCTCATAACAATTTTCACTCAAATATTGCATGCTCTTGTACTATCAGTCCCACACTATCTAAGAATGTTAGATCAAGAAAGACTTAAATGGCAGATAAACTAAAATAACTAAAGATGGAGTAGATAAAAAGGTCATTTGCAAGTAGGCAGACACATGGATAATGCAATCTATCCATTTGTAACTTTTTCTTCTTCCTCCGTCAGATTCCATATGTCTCCTCGATCTCTCTCGCCTCTCCTTTTCCTTTTTCTTCCCAAGTTGTTTCTGTTCCCGTCACAATGGAGGAGACGACACTACGCTGCGTACAAAGTTGACCATTGTGGTATCAATTAGCAGTTTTCTTCTCTATAAACAAATACATCGTCGTAGATTCGGAAGTCATTTGTCTTCTGCTCATTTGGGCGGCTACGGTTGAAGCAGAATCCGAAAAGGAAGGTACAAGGTGCGGAATGACGTTCTTCTTCCTTCCTTCACTTTTGTGCTTGGAATTTTCTTGCTCCAAGGAAAGTGTCAATGTGCTTTGTTTAGCGAATATGAGAGAGCATCAAATCGTTAAAATTGATTGGAACCGTTCAAATCGAACAAATTTAATTCAAACTATTTAAAAGTCTTAACGGTTCGATTTTATATTCTCAAATCGACCTTAGTTCGGTTTGATTCTCAGTTTATATTTCTAAAACCTATCATAAACCTAATCGAAGCGACCTACGATATGTTAACTCTTTTTAGTAACATTATTTGATAATTTCACATATATAGTATTAATAAATTTAAATAATCAAAACCTTGAATAACAGTTATAATACAAAATTTTAGTGACCAATATATCTTTCATATTTACTCATTCTTTCTCATGCATCAATAACAAGGGCATATTTGATTTTTTATTGTAATATATAAATGGAATGATACTTACAACTTATGTGAACACGAACACTTGAATATTGAACTTAACAAGATTATATGCAATTTAGAGAAAATATAACTTTAATTTTAATAACATATTTAGATTTAGTGATAGTGTGCAAAAGAATAACGTCTTTAAATGACGCAAACCTATCTAAACCGACTATGTCGAACCGATTAAATCGATCAAACCGAACCGTCCAAACCGATCATGTTTGGTTCGGTTCAGTTCACAAATTTTCAAATCGAGAGGTAGCATTCGGTTTATGGTTAGACCCCAAAATCGAACCGTGCTTACCCCTATTAATGAAAATTAAATTCTTTGGTATCCTAGTTGTATCGAAACGATGTGGCAAAGCCAGAATGTCGCAAAATTTTCTTAGAGGCTATATCATTTCAAATTCTAAAATAATTGAATTCAAGTCAAGAAGCTGCGGGTGGAGAGGATCAAGTGTTCACAAAGTAATATAGTATCTTCTTGGGAAAAGATAAGGCAACTTTTCAGAATCAAGAAAAAACATGAAATTTGTACCCAAAAAGGAAGAAAAGAGGAAAAACCCGTGAAATAAAGAGTAGAAAGATTTGGGCATAGCGGTATGCAGCAGCATAATTGAAGGCAATGCCACTGCTAGGCGCAAGTATTGCGATGAGATTCAAGGCAGGTGGGGTATTTACGTTTAGTGCAAAGCTGTGTTGCTAGGCCCACAGGGGTCAAGGAAAGATGAATGGGCGCCATTTCAGTCTCACCGGACATGCTCACAACCAAACGGCGTCTTGCTCTTGCCAATCACGAACCAGAGCAGTATAGGGATGGCAATGGGGCGGGTCGGATCTTATAAAATCCGCACTCGCCCCGGTAGCCCTAAAACACCACCCCGCCCCGCCCCGCCCCGCCCCGCCACAGGGTTATTTATATACAATACCATAACCGACCCTAACAAAGATTGAAAAACCCTCCCCGCCCCGATCCGCCCCGCCCTTCCCCTGTAGCACTCTCAGAACTCCATTTAGTTTGTCATTTCAGGCAAGTAATCAATCACAGTTCACTACAATTCTCATGGTTCATCACTTCACAGACTTCACAGAACACTGAATAATTAAAAATTCAATCACAAAACCAGAAAAAGAAAAATTAACTAAACGACAACAGTTCAACCACAAAACAAAAACAAGTGACAGATCACGAAGGATCGGAGTGAAATCGAGACTAGATAAGCTAATTATCCTCGATGGTGGACGGTGGACAGTGATCGCCGAGGTGGAGGTGGACGTCGTCTGTGCGGGGGAGAGGTGGATAGTGATCGCCGTGGTGGAGGTGGAAGCCAATAGTACGGGAGAGCTGTAGACTGTGGTTGCCGAGGTGGAGGTGTACGTACGCTGTCTATGCGAGGGAGAGCTGGACAGTCACCGAGAGGTGGAAGTCGACGATGTGGGGGGAAATGTGGATTGTGGTCGCCAAGGTAAAGATGTGAAGGAGAGCTGGACGGTGGTCGTCGAGGTGGAGGTGGACGTTGACAGTTTGCTGGGGAGAGAGAGGAAAGGGGAGCAAGGAGGCAGCGCGGTAGCTTGGCTGAGTGAAGAGAAGATAGAAAGAATTAGGGTTGGGTCTATATATATATATATAGGACCGTGATCCATTATTAGCGCTAGCAGCGCTAGCACCGTCCGCTATATAATGTAGCGGACGGCCAATTTTCGTCCGCTACATTATGTAGCGGACGGCCAAACAGCGCTAGCAACAGTGCTAGCGCTAGCAATGGATCACGATCCATATATATATATATATATATAAGTAGATGGACGGCAGAGATTAGCTGGTGTATAACGGGGCGGGTGCGGGTCAGGGGGCGGGTTAGGCAGTATACCATACCCGCCCCTAACCCGCTGCGAATTTTTTTAAAAAATATCATACCCGTCCCATAACCCGGTCAAAGTCAAAATAACCCGCTCCTAAAGGGACGGGGCGAAGATCTGCCGGGTGCGGGTCTAATTGTCATTTTTAGAGCAGTGCCATTTAGAGTTGTCAAATGGGCCGGGGCCGCAAGGGCCACCTTGGTCCAGCCCAGGCCTGCCAGGCTTGCATATGAACATTGCATCCACATGAGTTACATGAGCCAAGGGCCTTGACCGGGGGTAGACCTCGGCTTTTTTTTAGAAAAGCCCGGCCCAACCCGGCACGTGAAATCCATCAAAATTCGAAATTCGAAATTCTAAACCCCAAATGGCAATATTCAGTAAAATGACATTTTAACCCCTTAATAGATACATAACGACCACTTAGAGGGCGAATGAAAGTCTTAGCATGATTCCCAGCTATCATCATATGAGATTGAATGAGTAGGGTGAAGGAAGGTAAGGTTCCTGGCTGTCAGGGAATCAGATCCAACAACCAGTGTGTGTATCTTCATACACACACTGGTTGTTGGATCTGATTCCCTGACAGCCAGGAACCTTACCTTCCTTCACCCTACTCATTCTGAGTGAAGGTCTACCCCTGGGGCTCAGATTCAATGACCATGGTGAGTGAAGGTCTTAGCCTGATTTTCGGCAATCGGGTTGAGATCCAACGACCACAATGAATGAGGGTCTTGGCATGATTCTCGACAATGAGGCCGAATGACCAGGGTGCACAAATGGGGCATGAACTCACACAACCCTGAATATATGGTGGCAACAATTGTTGATAACAATGTTGCCCGTGGAGATGCTAATGGCCAAATCTCATTTCATTGCCAAACCCGGTCATTTGTTTCCTGCCCATGACTTAATCAGCTCAACTCTCTCGTAGAATTTCCAAAAATCCACCAATTGGTGGATTTATTCAAAAATTGTGACATGGTGATTATGAAAGTATTAATTATACTCCTTATGTCCTAGTAAGAGACCTTATTTGTAAAAACTAAAATTGCGGGTACTATTAACTAACCTTTGGCTACCTAAGCAGTATTTGTGCAACGACGCATGTTATAAGGTTGAACTACTTCTATTTTTCTCTTTTTCATTTTTCTTTCTCTATATTGGCCCCACAGTTTCTTTCGGTCAGTAGAATGATGAAGGTTACAGTCTCTAAATGCAAAATAAGGGATCCAGATTCCGTGCTGCAACAGTTACACCGAGAAAGCTTGATAAATTTTTTTGGCAAGAAGCAGTCTCTAAATTTGTCGACATAAATTTAAGAATAGCGATAAAGATTCTTTTAGTCACAATGAATTGCCACAAACCCTGTAACAATTGAGGATCGGTATCCGAAAAGAGGAAAAGAACTTCACAGCTCCACTCTCCCTGTTATATAGTCTCCGGTTTGGTAAGAGTATGGGCCTGCTGGGATGTATTTTGGTGGGTTTATAGTTCAATGTCACCGTAAAATTGACCCATAATTTATGATACAATTTTTCTTTTTGTTCATTCCTGCTGGTAACCTAATAGCATCTTGCTGTACTTGGACGAGTAAAAGCTTAGCAAGTTGGCTCAATTCTAATATCTTCGATTCTGCTTTGACCCGCTCCTGTTCGTGCTAGCTTATATACGAACAGATAAAAGTTTGCAAGTTTAACATTTCAATTCGAGGGTCTTGTTGACTTGTGGTGCATTTTGACTTGGCTAACGTCGTTATATGAAGCGACGTAGAGTTTTGATTCAGACAGCTCATGGATAAGAAAAATCATTCCTCTGAGAAGTTCTGAATCTTCTTGCATATCGTATTTTCATGACTAGTAGATCTTGCTTAAGCTCCAAGACATAAGTAACGTAAATGGAAGGCTCTCGGAAAAACTCAATCCGATGATGACATTACTATGTGATTTTCTTTTAGGGTGATCCTGCTGATACTCTTTGTACATTCTATTTTTGACGCAAAATAAAATTTTACGGTCCGAGAGACTGCAAAAAAAATTAAAACGAAAGTGTATTTTCTTTAAACAAAGACTCAAAACCTAAGCCTAACCACCTACACCCAAGAACCCAAACTCTAAACCTTTATTAATGACACACTACTTTTTCCATAAGAAAAAGAGCAACTAGATAAGAGACACTTTCAAGGCACTTTCAAGTACTATATCTGGATAAGGCAAAATTAAAGCCACTCTGCACTGCTTTTGCCCCCTCCATGTTTGCTTCCACCTCAACAGTTGGTACTTATAAATAAACCTCCTTTAATAAGCCAATGATAATCTCTTCTCCTCTCTTTAACGACAACTCTATATCACTTCATGCATGTTGATGTATTTCTAAATGCATGTTGATGAGTCTCTAAATTAGGTCACGATCCCTTATCGACATTAACCATGTTACACAAAACTGCGGCCAAAGAAAGTGAAGGAAGGAAAGGCTTAAGATGCAAGGATTCTGCTGGCCCTTTCAGAAGGAATGTTCTTGGGATCGAGATCATGTAGTGGGGGTGACGCAAATCTTTAGTAAAGTTGAAGGGAAATGCAATTGGGATTAAATGGGAAAGGGAGGATCTTTGACGCTCATCAGAAAGAAAAACGTAGAAATCCTATCTTCATGGATGCTTTTACACGGCATAAAAGGCATCAGTCGACACAAGAAGAAGTTGATGGAAGTATAATAAGTATTGATCAAAAGTAGGAAAGAAAGTTCCTTGTAGTGTTGTTGCTGATGATAAGTAGCCACGAGGCTGTAATGGAGATTTCTTGATAGGTCTTCAAGAGTTATCATCGTTTCCTTACTAAAAGAAAGGTTTAATCATGATTAACTGAGAATGATAAACTTAGACACAGAATTCAAGACAATGATAATGGAGAGGGCAAACCCACTTATCACCAGAACAATTCTGATCAACGATATCCAGTTTTCATTTGCAAACTACGATCCTGTGAATTTTTTGGACTGCAAAGAGCTCTCGGTATAACACAATAACTCACTCTGCCTGCAAATCGTGGCCATTTATAATGTGTCCCCAGTAAAAGGTTAAACCTCAGCTTTCTTCTTACGATCAAAGGCAGAGGAATGGTTCAAAGGCAGCTTCAAATGTTGGTGTAGACAATCTTCACGTACATGATAAATACTGTGCAAACTAGGTTACCTTGACAAAGTTGCATAATAGGATCCATGTGGAATAATTGGCATTAGGACGACCCCCTTTGGCTTCACTCACTTGATCTCACATGTTCTACACAAATCTTTTCATAAACGTGCAGGTCTTGCAAAGGGAAAGACTTGTCAGGTTCTGCTTGTTTTCATTGTAGTTTATCTTTGACAACCCAAAACAGAAAGAAAACTTTACTGGCTTGACAACTATATATAGCCGAATCGAAGATTCGAGAAAATAACATACGCATACGATGTGGTTATTAAGACCCAGTAGTTGAAATTTGACACGCCTTGTGTCTCCACCCTCTGATGAAGGCTAAGCAGCTTTAGTAAACAATGATGAGCTATATTCGTTTCAAAATGTATGGAATGAAAGAAAGTTGCTCCTACTATCAATCGAGACAATGAAGGAGGCCAGATGAGTCAATAGTAAATGTTTTTCTTCTTTCCTGGAAACTCACTGGGGTATGTCAACAGGGGGAATCAGGTTCTGAAGCAATCCGATTAGTGGACTATGTGCCTCGTAATCAGCCACCCTCCTAGCAGGCCACAGAGTCCCCCCACCGCAATTTAACATCCTATTATTATTCCACCATGCAGTAAAAGTTTTCGGACAAACAAACTGTTGCATTTCTTATAGTACGCTTTTCTCTGCTTGGAAGTAACTAATTGGGGTCTTGACATTTTCTCATCAGAAAGTTCCTCCTAGATAATCTGGTGATAAAACATGTCGACTAAAAGCGTCACATTATTTGTGTTAAGAGTATGGTCGATGTGGAACTTGACCAGAAGCATGTTTAAAATGAAAAAATATTCACCAGATATAAAAATCAATCTCTAAATTCATGTATGGTCGATGTGGAACTTGACACCCGCCTTCACACAGAGCGAAGAAAATGAGGTGATCTCAAAGCTCAAGCTGAATAGAGCGGATTGTAAATCCCAAAAAAAAAAAAAAGGCAAGAAAGCGACCTGAAGATCGTGGGATATGAACAACGTCTAGCTCTGAAGCCTGATGTTCAATTTAAAAGCATGTTCAAGAAGCGTAGAAACCTCCCAGAAATAAAAATCGATTGCAAACCTCATGCATGTTCAAAAGAAATCGAAAAACAAGGAACAACTAAAATAACCGATCGATGTAGAATCGAGTCGGGACTTGACCGAATCCCTTCTTTTGGCACGCAAGTAATTGCTCAGTTTTCACGGGCCGAATAACGTTAGCGCATACAGAAGACTGCTGCTGTACTTGATATTTGCATGAGGGACATTTGTCAACCTGGACCGTAACTGGTGACGAAATTTCTCGCGACGTGTTATTAAGAAAGGGAAAAAAGGAGATTCTGGCGACATTATAGAAGACCACAGTGGCACTTTCTAGTGTCATACTATCATTGCTGATGAGAATGGTACACGAGTTATTCACACAGCAGGTCGGTGAGTGTGCTGTTTATCATGTATTTATACTCCACAAGACCACGTTCGGACTCCCCCACTCCCTCTCCTACCACTCACTTCTTTCTCTCTCAATCCACCATTAGAAGCCAACAAAGTTTAGGACAACAATCTTCTCCTCCTCTCTCACCCACCACTGCACCACCATTTCCTTGCTTCATTGACCATCATCTCCTGCCTTAGCAAACCCAGAAATACCCACTATTCATCCTGTCGAAATCATCATAAGCGACCCAATATCAACTTGGGAGCATAATTGAGCTGTATAAAAGATGGGTCTCTTCTCTTTGACGATTCTTACTGCTCTTGTCGTCCTCGTTGCTGAAGGTAATGCCTGCATTCCGGAAACTCATGCATAGTCCAATTCTGTCTTGGTGGTCATGGTACAGACTCCATTTATGCAATTGTGTACGACATTGACGTCATGATGGCATCTCTCCCTAACTTTATTGCTTGAATTTGCAGGTGTGACAGGGGCTACATTTACATTTGTAAACAAGTGTGACTACACAGTATGGCCCGGAATTTTAGGCACTCCAGCTCTAGACACCACCGGGTTTGAGCTAACCAAAGGCAACTCGCTTTCCTACCAAGCTCCGAGCGGTTGGTCCGGCAGGTTCTGGGGCCGGACCGGCTGCAATTTCAACGGTTCGGGTCAAGGGTCGTGCGCCACCGCCGACTGCGGCTCCGGCCAGGTCGAGTGCAACGGCGCCGGAGCCACCCCGCCTGCGACCCTCGCCGAGTTCACTCTCGGGTCGGGCAGCAAGGACTTTTACGACGTCAGCCTGGTGGACGGGTACAACCTGCAGATGATCGTCCAGGTCAGCGGCGGGTCCGGTGACTGCGCTTCCACCGGCTGCGTGGAGGACCTGAACCGGATGTGCCCGACTGAGCTGAGGGCGGAAGGCGGCGGCGCCTGCAGGAGCGCCTGCGATGCGTTCGGGTCGCCCGAGTATTGCTGCAAGGGCGAGTTTGGTTCGCCGTCCACGTGCACGCCTTCGATGTACTCGCAGCTGTTCAAATCGGCTTGTCCGAGGTCGTATAGCTACGCCTACGACGACGCCACCAGCACGTTTACGTGCACGGGCGCAGACTATACCGTCACATTCTGTCCATCCCCACCCAGGTAAAATAGGAGTTTACTGCTCAAAAAAGTTTTTAGTTGAGGACGGTCCAATCGCGCTAGCTCACGCGCTACTCTAATTGGGCGGTCTCTCTATATACAGCGTTCACTAATACTCATAAAGAAGCAATATTTGAAAACCACTGATTTAATTTTTATGACTACCACTATTGGTAAATTTGTGCATTTTGAACATGTTTTTGTATGTTAAGCAGTCTTTCATGATGCTAATGTGAGTTTGGGATGATTCTGTCCTGCAGCAAGAAATCCACAAAGGATTCCTCAAAATCGACCGATGGGACGAACGCCACTGGGTCCGGGTCCGGTGGAGGGTCATTGGAGGCAATGTTAGCAAACGGGTCATTGTTAGCGAATTTAGCAACTGGGGACTCTACCAGAAGTCATCCTTGTGTTGCTGTTCAGTTTGTTTCAGTTCTGATCGCTGCTGTGTTGCTCACGCATCCATTTATGAAATCATTTTAGTCCTAACTTCCAATCACCATGGTGGACACTATACAGTGGAAGGAGAGAGTGAATAAAGTAGCAACATGGTCCAGCTCACAGAAACAGAAACAGGGGTAGCTTGGAGACATGACCCATGCATCTCACATGGGTATGTACCACATTAGGGAATTTAAAGATTGTTGTTTTACCTGAAAATATACATGTTATAATGGGAATATACATAATAAAAAGATGGTTTCTTTGTAGCATTTATTCGAGGGTAAGTTTTTTTCATGATCCTTCAGCTTAAACCTCAAACCTAGAACCATGAGGATATGTTCAAGTGAAAAGTTCAAAAAGAAAGCAAAAGAGAGAACCGTCTGGGGGAAATTTCATTTCTCGAAATGATTAGCCGGAATTGCAAGCTCGCTAGTTCGTCTGCCATGGAAGAGAGTGGGGGTTCTTGACTTTCCCTTTGCTCCGGATGTGCGGTTGTTCAGGATATATTCGGTTGTTTATGAAGAAAAAGATCATAATAAAGACAAAAAAGGCGAGAGAAGTCGTTTATTTTGAAAATTGTACATCTCCAATAAGACTCGAAACACATGAGGAGAGACGATCTGTCCTGCTAGCTCACACTCCTTCAACACTATCAACGTCTACGAGAGGCTTCCAACTTTAAATTATGAGGGTGGTCGTATGTTTGAGAGGAACCGGAGGATAAACATAGAGTTCCCTCCATTTTGCTATGCTGGTCACCCTGGAAAAACAGGAGGCGATGCTACTTCAAACATCCTCAGATCAACACAACAGCATTCCATCTTTTGGACCAATCGACGAAGGCTCAAGTCGCAACTACCAATTCCAAGATGATTCACTTGATGAAATGGACACCTCCCTGCCATCTCCTTCAACTTAATTTTGATGCGGCTCTCTTCAAGGAATGTGATGCCGTAGGAGTTGGGAATGGACTTGCTTTCGGGAAGGACTTTTTCTATGCAGGGATGTCGAAAAGAATCTCTGGCGTTCATGATTTAGCAGCATATGAAGCTATTCAGGTCGGCATGCTTTTTGAAAAGTCAAATGGAAGGTGACTGCTCAACCGTGATCATGACTGCTCAACCAGAATAGACATCCATGTTGCAGATTCCAAACGAGATTTGGAAGACTTGTTCATTGTCAGATTATTATGTTCGTTGAACAAATAGGCAATTTCGTGACACATAAATAAGTCCACAATGCACGGTTTGTATCTGATTTTGATCCTTTGATAGAGGAAGCTTCTATGTTTGTCATGTTCCTCCTCTTGAAAGATGCAACAGCCCCTTCTATAATCAATAAAATCATTGCTCTTGAAAAAAGGGAAGGACAGACTTTTGCCACTAAACTGTTACCTTGATTTTTATATACAGAGTATTATGTAAAGAACTTTTGAAATTTATGAATAAAGAAGTATACAACAAATCATATGTTTTCTAATTTTTAAAGCATCTCGATAGTAGGAAAGAAAAAGTAAAGGGTAAATTACACACGACACCCCTGAAGTTTGCCCTAAATTACACACGGCTTTACCTAAATATTTTTATTACACTAAGCTACACATTTCTATTTTTCGGTTAACAGAGTTAACAAAATTACTGAAAGGACGAGCATACCCCTGATATACAAGTTAATTTACCCCCCCCCCCTCTCTCTCTCTCACACACACACACATGCCGACAGCACCATTTGGACTGCCACACCCAATGCGGCGAAGCCACGGGCCACCAACCGTAGCCACCATGACCCATCACCGCCACCATCACCACGACCCACAACTAGAGATGTCAAAAGGCCCAGGCGGCCTGTGGGCTGGCCCGGCCCGACCCTACCCTAAAATGGCTGGGCTGGCTCGGCCCTAAAGGATGAATAGTGCGGCCCTGGTCCATAGGGCCAGGCCTAAAAATTGGAGGAAAAAGCCCGGCCCGGCCCCTGAACAGGCCCGGATTTTGGACCGGCCCTAATTTTTAATTTTTTTAACTTGATATTTCCATTGAGGAGTGGTTTTAAGAAAACAATATTAAAAAAATAAGTCATAATAAATTAGTTTATCTCCTAGAATGAGTTTATAATAATTGGAAGCATTTTTTGAAATTACATAAGAGTTACGAATATAATCTCATTATCGTTCGAAGTTAACTAAATTTAAATATTAAGGACTATCTAAATTTAAATAACTTGTTGGATCATTTTTTGTGCTAAATCCTCATGAGCAATTTGTATTTTAATTGTAACATCATTTTTTTCTTCTAAATATAATATAATTTTTTGTTTTTTCTGATATCTAAATTTTATGTCCATATTAGAAAGTGATTTTAAGGATACAAAAATCAAAATTAAGTTATACTACGTCAGTATACTGATTAGGTTAAGTTTTAAAATGATTAGGTTAATATTAGTTATTAGGTTACATTTGACTGACGAATATAACTCTCGTTATTCCTGTAAAATTAATTCAAAAATAAAGCCTCTATCCCTATTTAAATCATTAGTTGAATCTTTTTTTGTTCTAAATCGCATAAGTTACGGTCTGTTTGAAACCAATTCTTTTAGGATTTGAATTTGAAATTCAGAATTGGATTTGAAATTTAATTCACTTTCTTTTGTAATAAGCTTATTTCAAATTAATCCTTAATATGAGCTAAAGATCAGTTGATATATATATGGGAGCTGATCCATTGATAGCGCTAGCAAAATAGGAGAAGTTGCTAGCGCGATTTGGCCGTCCATCCCAAAAGATGGACGGCCCAGATCTTTTTTTTTCGTTTTTTTAAGTACGTCCGCTACATTATGTAGCGGACAATTTTTTGCATTTTTTTGACAATAATACCCTCCGAGTCCGTCTGCTACATAATGTAGCGGACAAGTTTTCAGATTTTTTTTTTCTTTCTGTCATTAATGTTCTGACTTTTTTTTTCTCTCTCTCTCCCGTCCGCTACATAATGTAGCGGACAAGTTTTCAGACTTTTTTTCTCTTTCTGTCATTAATGTTCTGACTTTTTTTTTTCTTTTTCTCTCTCTCATGTCCGCTACATAATGTAGCGGACAAGTTTTTAGACTTTTTTTCTCATGTCTTTTTCTCTCTCTCTCTCTCCCCATTCATTAATGCTCTGACTCTTCTCTCTCTCCTTTCTCTTCTTTTTGATCTCTCTCTCTCTCTCTCTTTTCTTCTCTTTCGTCCTCTCCCCTCATTTCTCTCTCTCTCTCTCTCTCTTTCTGGGCAGACTCCTATGTTTTGGTCAAGATGAGGAATGGGTTTCTGCAAATAAATTTCCACCTGAAACAACATAGTCACTATTAGCATTGGCTTCATCAGGGTTGTCTAGTGTGAGGTATTTGGATATCAGGATCGGTGTTCTATTTTGTTTAGCTAATTTTCAGTAGCAAAGTATATGCAGTTGAAGTAGTAAAAAATCTGTGAACTTCATGTCGTCACTATGGATGTAGTTGAGACTAAAGGATAATTTGCTGATCTGTAACACACATTAGTGATCATCTACGACAAAGCTAAGATTGTTTTTGGTAGTTTTAACTGGAAGATGCCTAGCCTGTGCTGGTTGGGTTTACTAAAGAACTAGTCTGCTGGGCTTTAAAGCATGAACAGATCTCCAATGTCTTTCTCGGGACAGCTTCTATTGCATGCAAGTTTAATGACAGAGAGAAAATAGAAAGAGAAAGAAAATAAAAAGAGAAAATAAAAAGAAAATAAAAACTTGTCCGCTACATTATGTAGCGGACAGGAGAGAGAGAAAGAAAAAAAAAGTCAGAACATTAATGACAGAAAGAGAAAAAAAGTCTGAAAACTTGTCCGCTACATTATGTAGCGGACGGGAGAGAGAGAAAAAAAAAAGTCAGAACATTAATGACAGAAAGAGAAAAAAAATCTGAAAACTTGTCCGCTACATTATGTAGCGGACGGACTCGGAGGGTATTATTGTCAAAAAAATGCAAAAAATTGTCCGCTACATAATATAGCGGACGTACTTAAAAAAACGCAAAAAAAGATCTGGGCCGTCCATCTTTTGGGATGGACGGCCAGATCGCGCTAGTAACTTCTCCTATTTTGCTAGCGCTATCAATGGATCAGCTCCCTATATATATATATATATATATATATATATATATATATATATATATATATATATATATATATATATATATATATATATATATATATATGGGAGCTGATCCGTTGATAGCGCTAGCAAAATGGGAGATCTTGCTAGCGCGATCTGACCGTCCATCCCGAAGGGATGGACGGCCCAGATCGCGTATTTTTGCGGCGCTGTCAGCAGTCCGCTACACAGTGTAGCGGACCATCCTTTTTACCATTTTGCCCCTCCACCCCCTCCGCTACACTGTCTAGCGGAGCACATAATTGGGCCCACGTTGACAGCCAAAATGTCGTCCGCTAGACAGTGTAGCGGACGACTGACACAGCTGACACATTACCACGTGTTTGTACCTTTATTTCTACACACGACGGGTTGTCGGAATTCCTCAAGCTCCTTCGGCTACAATTTTCTTCTCCTCCTTCGGACTCGCTACAATTTTCAGCTCCCTTCAAGCTTCGAGTAAAACTTAGCTTCACTCAAGTAAGGTAAGTTTGCGAATTGTGAAGTTTTCTTTATGGATTGAATGGTAAAATATAATTTTATTTTGTTCGGACAAAAATGTATAGATTTTTTTTGATGTTCTAGAAATTTGTCACTCTATTCTTCAATTTGTGATGTTCTAGACATGATGTTCATAAAAAAGGTGTAATTTGTAAACTCTAAATAAAATTATAGTTTAATTTGATTTTTTGGCATGATGAATTCGTCTATTTATCTTAGTAATTTTAATTTGTTATGTTCAGTAAATTAATAATTGTTAATTTGGAGACACTTTCAGGGGTTATGCATACGGTATGTTTGTCATCCTAAATTGGTCTATTCGCCCACTGTAATTTTTAGGTAATATTTTCAGTTAGAAATGCCATTTGATTGTTAAGCGTAGTCTATTTCTACACAGGTCTTGTTTCACAATGTCTGATTTCGTGTCGAGCTCCAACGTCCCCGTAGATGCTAGTGATCCGTATCTAGGACGAACGTTTCAAACATTGGAAGAAGCTGAAGAATGTTTTCGAGCGTATTCATTGAGGGTTGGTTTTGGCATTAGAATAAAGACTACAAGAACAAGCAACGTAACAAAAAAGATATGCTCTCGCTTATACGAGTGTCATAGGGGCAGAAATCCACAGCAAAATGAGACACGCGTAGGCAATGATGACAGTGATGACGAAATAGGATATTCGCGTAGAAGACGGGACTGCTTTGAGCGCACAAATTGCCAGGTCAAGATGTTCGTAAGCTACAAAGCCAATCATGATCATTGGCTTATTACCAGCCTGGAACTGGCACACAATCACCCGTTAGTAACTCCTTCTAAGGTGAGTCAGATGCATCAACACAAGAAGATGGGTAAGGTCGCGAGGAGCCTAATTCACACAATGAGCAATGCGCGAATTGGACCTACTGAGATTGTTAATGTTCTTGCTGAACAGGCTGGGGGAATTCAAAATTTAAACTTTAACACGACAGACGTTCGTAACGCGGTCCGAACCCATAGACGAGCCGCGTATGACCTCAATGATGCGCAATCGACAATGAGCCTATTGAAACGGATGCAGATGGAGGACCCGCAGTTTACCTTCGACTATAAACTTGACGACGAGCATCGAGTTAGTACAATTTTTTGGGTCGACGGTCGTTCGAGGCTAGCTTATAAGCATTTTGGGGATGTCGTGACTTTCGACACCACATACCGTACCAACAAGTACTCGATGCCGTTCGCTCCTTTCACCGGCGTCAATCATCATTATCACTCCATCCTGTTCGGGTTCGCCTTGTTAAGGGACGAGAGCGAGGGTTCTTTTGTATGGTTGTTTAGGACGTGGCTGGAAGCAATGAACTTCAAAGCACCCAAAGTGATCATCACCGATCAAGATTTGGCAATGAAGAAGGCTATTGCGACCGTCTTCCCAGACACCCGGCACAACTTGTGCACTTGGCACATAAGCAACAAATACCCTGAACGTCTGCATCACGTGTACGCAAAGTATCCAGACTTTAAACAGGATTTTGACAAGTGCATTACCAAGTCATTAACGATTGAGGAATTCGAGGAGAGGTGGGAAAAGCTTGTTCGGGATTACTCATTGCAAGACAACGAGTGGCTCCAGCACTTGTACGAGCGCAAAGAGCAATGGATTGGCGTTTACACGAGGAGGTATTTTTCAGCGGGCATGAAAACGACGGGCAGGAGTGAATCTATGAATGCCACGTTCGATAGTTATGTGGGTACAACTACCAATTTGAAGACTTTCGTTGCATCCGCACAAAAAGCGGTAGCTTCGTTGTTCGTAAAAGAAAGGGCTGCAGACTTTGCAACAACGTACAAACAAAGGAGAAGGTTGCTTGAGACCCCGCTGGAGCTGAACGGTGCCAAAGTCTATACGAAGGAGATCTTCTTGCTATACCAAGTAGAGCTGCGAAAATCGGGACGATACAGTATAAACAAGGTGGCAGAAATGTCTACGCGTGAGTACAAGGTTTATTCGCTCGTGAATGACCTCGTCCCTGAGAAGCTGCGCAGAATTTATACGGTGAGCCACGACACATTGACGGACTCGGTGACATGTGTTTGCAAGAAGTTTGAGTTCCATGGCATCCTGTGTAGACACATTCTGCGGTTTTTCACCCAGAAGAATATCAGGACAATCCCCGATAAATACGTCCTGCCACGGTGGACGAAAGGTGCAAACAGGTTGCACGGTACCATTTCCTTTCCGGAGCACCCGTATACTGACTTTGAAGAATCAGAGACGTTGCGGTATAATCATCTGGTGACGATGTTCACCCGTTTGTCCGTAAAGGCTGCTGCTACAATGGTCGGATATAAACATCTCCTCGAGGTAGCTCAGCAGCAAGAGCCCATCGTCGACCAGTTGGAAGCAGCTTCAGTCAGCAATGCGGTTGACACCGAGCCTACGACGGAATCAGAAGATGACGAGCCGGGGGAGGAAGACGACAATGATATCCGGCCGTTGGATCCAATTATATCGCAAACGAAAGGCCGCAAGAGATCTACGCGGATGAAAAGCTCTATTGAAACGGCAACTCAACCTAAAAAGCTGCGAAGGTGTGCATTGTGCAACAAAATGACCGACCACGACAAGCGGAACCATTACAAGGCACTGGGGATAAGTCCAGGGGGTTTGCAAGATGGGGAAGAAGATGACGCCGAAGATGAGGACGGACAAGCTGCAGTGGACCTTTAATTTTTTGTATAAGTTTGACATTTGTAATAATTTTTATATAAGTTTGACATTTGTAATAATTTTTTCTAATAATTTTTCAACCGAATACCGGAATTATTTTTTCTGATGTAGCGATTTCTGATGTAGCGGACGGATATGCATAGTCCTAATTTTTTGGTCATCATTTATGTCCGCTATACAATGTAGCGGACGTCATCGCAGAAAAATGTTTGGTCTTCATTTATGTCCACTATACAATGCAGCGGACGTCATCGCAGAAAAACTTTTGGTTTTCATTTATGTCCGCTATACAATGCAGCGGACGTCATCGCAGAAAAAACTTTTGGTTTTCATTTATGTCGGCTATACAATGCAGCGGACGTCATCGCAGAAAAAACTTTTGGTTTTCATTTATGTCGGCTATACAATGTAGCGGACGTCATCGCAGAAAAACTTTTGGTTTTCATTTATGTCCGCTATACAATGTAGCGGACGTCATCGCAGAAAAACTTTTGGTTTTCATTTATGTCCGCTATACAATGTAGCGGACCTCTATCCTATTGTATATATTAATCAAAACGGGCAACAGCTTTTATCAGTCCGCTATATCTCTCTCTCTCTCTCGAACATCTAACCCAAGCCGCTACCCCATCTACGGCGACCCACATCTCCGGCGACACCACCGTCCTCCCCTCATCGCCGACCTCGATGGCTTCTGGATCGGAGACCACCTACGATTTTATTGGCAACTTGCACCTAGCAGGCAAACACTTTTTCAAAGTCATGATGCCGGGATTTGAGAATGAACTTGTAGCCCATCCCTCTTTCTCTGTATTTTCGTGTGTTAAAAGTTTGATCTTTTGGTTAAAAACTAACCTATTTTTTGTATTGTGTTTGTTAGGACATACCGGAAGCCTTTACCAATCAATTTACAACAATTCATGACAGTTCAAGATTATATAGCCGCAAGGGGGCCTGGCAGGTTGAAATCAAGCTGAAGCCCGGCCGACCCCAAAAAAAGCAATTCGCAGAGGGTTGGAACGTCTTCGTGCGCCAGCATGGCCTCGAACTCGGGGACTTTGTAGTGTTTGAACACCTTAGGTGGTGGGATTTTCAAGTTGTAATCTTTGATCGGAGCGCTTGTGAAAAAATTTATTTCCCCCAATGTGAACCCTAATTTATTAATAATAACCAAATTTATTGTATACATGTTCATTATGTTTCCAAATTTTTTCTCGCTTAATTGTGCCGTTTGAGATACATTGTCTTCGGACGCCAATTTATTAAAACTGCATAACGCTACATTGTGTCTAGCAGACGGGCCAACAAAATACCTTCGAAAATTTTCCCCTCCCCCATCGTCCGCGACATTGTCTAGCAGACAGACCAGCAGACTATCTTAACCCAACACTTAGAAAATTCACTTCCCCCACCGTCCGCGACATTGTCTAGCGGACGGGCCAGCAGAATGCCTTATTCCCCACCCCCACCGTCCGCGATATTGTCTAGCGGACGGTCCAGCAGAATGCCTTATTCCCCACCCCACCGTCCGCGATATTGTCTAGCGGACGGGCCAGCAGAATGCCTTATTCCCCACCCCCACCTGTCCGCGATATTGTCTAGCGGACGGTCCAGCAGAATGCCTTATTCCCCACCCCCACCGTCCGCGATATTGTCTAGCGGACGGGCCAGCAGAATGCCTTATTCCCCACCCCCACCGTCCGCGATATTGTCTAGCGGACAGTCCAGCAGAATGCCTTATTCCCCACCCCACCGTCCGCGATATTGTCTAGCGGACGGGCCAGCAGAATGCCTTATTCTCCACCCCACCGTCCGCGATATTGTCTAGCGGACGGGCCAGCAGAATGCCTTATTCCCCACCCCCACCATCCCCGATATTGTCTAGCGGACGATCCAGCAGAATACCTTATTCCCCACCCCACCGTCCGCGATATTGTCTAGCGGACGGGCCAGCAGAATGCCTTATTCCCCACCCCACCGTTCGCGATATTGTCTAGCGGACGGGCCAGCAGAGTGCATTATATCAACACTTGGAAAATTTTCCCCACCCCCACCGTCCGCGACATTATCAACTATTGGAAAATTTTACCCACACTTAGAAAATTCACTTCCCCCACTGTCCGCGACATTGTCTAACGGACAGATTTTGCTTTTCAATCATTCTCAGTGAGAGCCAAAAAAACCAAACTCAAATCATCTTCAACGGAAATCAGACAAAACAATCAATAATCTTCAACACAAATCAATGAGAGCTTTCTAAATATTCATAGTTTATTAAAAAAAAATAAAGTGTAATGGTACAATGTCAACGGGGGGAATCATGTTGGGAGGGATTCTCGGCATTTGCCGGATTTACAATACACGTAACCGCTCTAGGCCGGCCTTTCATAATTTGCCAAGCCATTCTATATCTAAAGGTGTCTACTTCTGCTTGGCTCCACACCGCCGCCTTGAGGCTCTCGGACCGGCAAATGTAATCCATGTACATGCAAAGGAAAACGCCGCAGTCCGAAGTGTTACGTTGCTTGGGCCTCCTCTTCTTCAGTCGCCAATCGAGCTTTGGCCGCGCCGGTACAGGGTTACCACGGACACCATTGACCATTGCACAAAATATATTCTGCAAGAAACATAAAACGGCGTAAGACACGAGTTAACATTTATGCCAAGTTACAATAACTGTTAAACAACAATCGTAATATTACCATTGAATCCAACTGGGCTTTGTACATCTGCAGCACAGGCATAAAGGCGGTATCGTCGTGGAGACTGTCGATCACCGATACGACTTTCTCCACCGGTTCATAGCAAACCAAGTACCAGTGGCTTTCCCCTAAAAATGGGATTAGAAACACGTCGGCAACACTTGCGCTCACTGGACTATCCCTAGCAAGATACGCTCGTAGGTTAGCGGACGGTCTCCACTGGCTCAACTTTTTCTTCCGCCTTTGCTCGACCCACTCATGCCATTCAGACACTAGGAGGCTATGAAAAAAGGCATCAACCAAAAAAACGGCCGGGTACTCGTTCAGCCGCTCCCGACCCCTTTCCTTCAGAATCTCCACGTATGTGGAGATGACACCGTTGTCTAACCAACTACCCGGAGCCAGGGAGGCCATTTCTCCCCACTCGCAAGTGTAATCCATGCCCTCCGGATGATTCACACTATACAACGCTTTGTCCCGGGGGAAGCCGCTAAAATAACGCTCTGTGATTATTTGGCATTTATGCGGCTTTAGGGGCTTCACTGGATGCCCTTTGCGATATTGCCCTCGGGGGTCGACGGAGGGATATTGCACTCCTTCCGGGGGGTCGACCGGGGGATATTGCCCTCCTTCGGCAGTAGATGGTCCTGCCCATGGGACAATAGGCAGTGTCTCCGACAGACTGATGTGTCCGAAACCCCAGTCTTGCGTGACTTGACTCTGAGAGAAGGGTTGGGGTTCCGAGTCCAATAGCAAAGAGAAGGAGGGCACACTGTAGTCTTCCCACGGCGCTTGAGCCTGGCCCATGGTGCTTGGCTGTCCCCAATCACCACCCATTCCCGGTACAGATGGACCACCATATCCCTGGCTCACTCCCGAAGTCTGTCCCGAGGGATCGGTGTATCCCTCGCTCACATATGGGGGCTGCCACCCCGGATAACCCATTCCCGGGCTGACGCCGAAGGCTGGCCCGATGCTTGGTGTAAAAAATTCCCGCAGCCATACGCCAACGCATTAGCCTGTTGGCGAAGCTCCTCGCCCATTGCATCCACCAAATCCTTCCGCTCGCGCAACTTCTGGAAGAAGGCGAACGAGGCATTAACCTACATCCAGAGAGATAATAAATAAGTAACTTCATACACAGTTAGAATCATCAAGTTCAATTAAAGCACTTATTGGCCAACTTACCAGATTGTATGCCATGTGCTCATCGATCTGACCCCTAGGGTGGTACTTCTCCCCGCGTTCAAACCTTACTGGAGCTACTCTCCTCCGGGTGATGCGGTAGTACCACCCATTGTACTGTTCGATACTGATCACGGGGTCAGGCTCCGACACAATGGCCGCCAGCGTGTCCTGCCAGGAATCCCAAACCTCAAGTTCTCGTGCGCACAAGTCGTGCGCATTTGCCTTGCCAAACCGAGGGACACCCGGTGGGTTCCTGTTAAGCCTCATATCCGGCGCGCCTGCTGGCAACCCCTGCAGGCACTCAAAATGGCGCATAGCGCGATCTGGCAGCTGCCACTCTGCGACCTCGAAGTGGATCAGGGGTGTGCGTTGCAACCCAGAGAGCGTGAAGACGAACGACTCTCCCACCCGTCGCGCCAAATGTTTGTACGGTGCCCATCGCATCTGGCCAGGAGATAACGAGTCGAGCTCCCCCCGATAGTACGTAATGTTGTGATGGGGATCGTCTCTCCTCTGGTAGTGGCTGTCCTTCCGACTGTACTCCCAGGCGCACAACCGAGGCCACACATTATCGGTTCCGTCCCTACGCGTGGGTGCGCCGGTAGCAAGGTGTTCATAAGACCACACCTGAGAGCAAAGACAAATTAAATAAAGTATCGTCAAATTTTATTGTCAATTCAACCCAAAAAAAAAGAAACGAGCAGTAATCAAGAATTGTATGATATACCTGCAATAGCGAGAGACATGCACATATCGCTTTGGAGTCGGGCCTCGTTGCCTTGTGCAATGCTCGGTAGAGGTACGCAAGAGTTGCGGCTCCCCAGGCATAATCCCCAACCTCCAGCAGGTTACCCAACAACGGTAAATATTTGACGCTGACGGTATTCTTCGACGTTGTTGGGAACAGAATTGCCCCCATCACCCACAAGAGGAAAGCTTGTGTGTACAGCACAAGCATCTGATCCGTGTAGTTATCCGGCAGAACCTTGTAGGTATCTACCAACCATTTCAACTTGATACCCCCAGTGCTAAATTGATCCTGGGGTATCGAAGTAAAGAAGTCCCTAGCGGTCCTCTTATTCGTTGCTTCCGACGGAGGAGCTATTACCGGCCGCCCCGTCACCGGTAACCCTAAGATGAACCCTACATCTTCTAGGGTAATTGTCAGCTCTCCGAGAGGGAAGTGAAACGTATTCGTTTCACTTCTCCACCTTTCAACAAGGGCACCTATTAAGTGCCGGTCAAGTTGTTGAAAGATCTGCCCACGCGTGAAAATCCCAAACCCAATCCCACGCAGTAATCTTTTCTGGGTTCTGTTCAATTTCCATTCTTTAAAATTATCGGATACTTCTACCGTGTTGAGAAGTGCTCTTTCCTACGAATTAATAAATACAATTTAAGCAAATTAAACGATATACAACGTTCCCAAGAATAACAAAGTTGATAAAATAAGTATCTTACTCCACCATCCCATATGAGCGTACTGATATGGTTTGCTTGGTCGTATAATACGGACGGATCTTCTGGTCCAGGGTTGAAATCCATTTTTCGCAACTGAAATTATGCAAAACGGCAAGGTTGGAAGCGTAAACATTCTCAAACATACAACGCTAGCACAGTCAACGCTAGCATGTGATCAGATAATACTCACATAAGTTCACATGCTGTGTATATGCAATGTACATAGATACAAACAGACACGGGAATGGGATTTTACAAGTGAAATCACATGAACAAATAATACGCAATACACATATATAATCTATATATATGTATAGATACATTGACAAACGCTAGCACAATGCAGCGTTTCGCACACATTCAAAATCATGCATAAGCCGCGATAACAACTCTAGATTATGAACAAATAAAGGATTGGTTTGTGAACTTACGTGATTGATTCGTCGAATAAAGGATTTCTTGAGAAGAAATTGCGCCGATCTACTTGCCAACACCGCTAGAAGAATTGTGAGAAGAAGGAATGAATAGCAGTTTAGAAGGAATGAATAAGGGTTTCGGAGTAAAGAAAGGGAAAAACGGTCCGCTACACAGTCTAGCGGACGGTAAGATAATGACAAAGTAACAGTCGTGTTGACTGTGTCAGTCGTCCGCTACACTGTCTAGCGGACGACATTTTGGCTGTCAACGTGGGCCCAATTATGTGCTCCGCTAGACAGTGTAGCGGAGGGGGTGGAGGGGCAAAATGGTAAAAAGGATGGTCCGCTACATTGTGTAGCGGACTGCTGACAGCGCCGCAAAAATACGCGATCTGGGCCGTCCATCCCTTCGGGATGGACGGTCAGATCGCGCTAGCAAGATCTCCCATTTTGCTAGCGCTATCAACGGATCAGCTCCTATATATATATATATATATATATATATATATATATATATATATATATATATATATATATATATATATATATATATATATATATATATCAACTGATCTTTAGCTCAAATAAAAGGAGGAAGGGCCTATGAACAAATTTATCTTAAATTAATTTTTTTCATAACATAAAAAATTGAAAAAAAATTTTAAAAATTATTCAGGCCCGGGCCTGGCCCTAAAGTTAGGGCCTAGGGCTTGGGCTTAGACCAGGCCAGGATATCCTCACATTGTGCCCGACCCGAAACCCGGTTTGGCCCAAGCCCGGCCCATTGACACCTCTGGTCACAACTGCCGGCCACCACCTCTCCGCGAAGACAACCAATCGTGAATCTAATCACCACGACGGGAGGAGGAAGAGGGGGCGGGCAGCCGGCTCCAATCACCGGCCGGGAAAACGACAGCCGGGGCTAGCAACCTATCACCGGCGAAATGCGGGTGATGGTTGCCGGAAGCAACAGCTACATTCAAGAGACCCAAACTTAAATCCCGACCAAACGCAACAACGATGCAACCAAGAGACCCACCGGAGATCAAAAAAGATGCCGGGAAAGGTTCAACACCGCCTAAAAACAACGACCGGCCAAGAAACCATGAGCAGTTCTGAAGATTACATCCCAGTAATCGATAAGAGTATTCGAACACGGCCAACCAAAACGGTCGAAAACAGCCTGGACCTAACCACCTCTTTCCAGATCCGAATCACCAGCAACTAGCAGCAGCGTCGCCGGCCTCCGAACTCATGCAGCAGCACCAAAGAACAACCTTCAATCTCACTCTCTCACTCTCCTGATTTGAATTATTTTTTGAAAAACATAATGTGTAGTTTGAAAATTGGTGATTTTCGCGGTGACCGGTGACGACTGAATATACGACGGAGGCAGTGGTGGTTTGGCACCGCTACCTGAATCTGGCAGTCAGAGAAGACCCATTTACTGCCCGGTTGCTGTGGAGTTAGTCCTAGCGGCTGTGGTGGTGGATCGGCAGAGTTTCGAAACTGTGGTGGTGGTACTTTGTTAGATCTCAGAGAGAGAGGGGAAGAAAAACCCAGATCTGGAGGCAGATCTGTTAACACCTTGTTTTCTTAGCGTGCTTTGGCCAGAATCCGGAATTGCCGGTGCTCTTGGATTAAACAGTATGTGGACGGAAGAAGGAAAGTGAAAGATCTGAGAGCACTTTTGGTATATCATAATAAATTGTGTTGCTCTAAAAATTTTTGACAGTTCCTTAATAGAAGTAAGTTTTGTGTAATTTATGACAAACCACTTGGGGGCAAGGAGTAATAATAATATTTTTAGACGGAGCCGTATGTAGTTTAGATCAAACCTCAGAGTTACCGTGTGTAATTTATCCAAAAATAAATCAGTTAATCATCTCAACCGTTGCAATCATTTGCCCTGATGAACATAATTAACTTTTTGACTAGAGAGGATGACAACTATTAGTATAATCGAATTCGTGTTACAGTAGGGGGTTAAAGGTAACTTTTCCTTTTGGAAAAGTGGCAGAAAGTAACCCCACAAAGATATTTCAACAACACCTTTAGATATTTTCTGCAGGATTGTGTTTCATTTTTATAATCATCAATCATAATAATCACAACAGCAGTAGGCACCATTTGATTGGTGTTATGTCCTTCTGAATTTCTCAAAAACTGAAATGATGACATTAAAGAATATGCTAATGTAGACTTCCCACTCCCATGTTCTCCGGACTCGAGATTTTAAACTACTTCTACATTCTCTTTTCTCTTTTTTTTTATTTTATGAAAAGTCACGGGTTCAAGTCTCATGTGACCCTAGTTAATTTGACAATAAATTCCCTTCTTCAATTATACACACAGTTTCTAAAAATTTTGATTTACCCTATGTTATTCATACAGATTAACACTCTTGCACATGCATTAACACATATCCCATAGCTATACGTCTAGCAATCAATTTTGACAAAAAATCTGCTCAAAGGTGGAGTGGGGATTACAGATAACTTGTATAAATCATCATAATTTCAGATGTAGCTCAGCAGCAATTACCATTCTAGCATCTGATGCATTGGCTGCTCAAGCCAAGGGTGTATTAACTGCGGTTCAATAGGCACAATCAAAGCATATGACTCACATCAAATTAATTACTAGCTCTAAATTTCTTCTTTCACAGATGACAAATATTGAAGAAATTACAAATCCGGTGGCCAGATCTTTAGCTGCTTTTGCATGTCAAGCTCGCATTACCGTCTATCAGGATTTGATAACTAGCCGTTAAATGCTTGGAGCCTAAGCCTTCATT
Source organism: Escallonia herrerae (assembly GCA_033070095.1). Taxonomy (NCBI): domain Eukaryota; kingdom Viridiplantae; phylum Streptophyta; class Magnoliopsida; order Escalloniales; family Escalloniaceae; genus Escallonia; species Escallonia herrerae. The sequence goes on along the minus strand of JAVXUP010001965.1, from coordinate 126,996 downwards.
TTGCATAAAATTGTGTAATATGTATGCTTTTGCTGATTTCTGTACGTACTCTGTCTCAAAACTGGTACCATATGTAAAGCCGGTGCGGCTTGCTCTTGAAAAACTTCATGTAACCGTTTATCCTTTTAATGCAATTCTCATATCTTATGTCTCATGTGACCCAACATATTTTGGATATAAACCTACAACATTCTGACATGTTTGAGCACTCTGAAGGTAGTTTTTTACACTTGCTCAGCAGAGTAGGAAATCTTTGCTTTCTATAATTGACTTCTGAAGGCGAAGCAACCACAACTGCGCTTCAACGTAGGCCCTGACTATCACCTTCGCTAGGAATCTTCATATTTCGTATAATCCTTATAGCTTAGAAGTTCGATTAGCTACGTTACAAATAGGTTTCGAATATCACAAACGACGAGACTGAGGAGGCATGGCCCAAAGTTGCCATCTACCTTTATATCCGAAAAATACATGTAGTGGCCGGTTGATCCTATTGACCTATCCTGCCTCCATACACTAAGATGACTAGAATTCTCAGGAAAACAACATAGATACCGTTGTTATCAGGAGGGAAATAAAGCTGAAGATGCCAAAGCTGCACGATAGAAATCAGCCCTACAGACTCGCAAGGGAGATACATGAAAGGCTAATATACCATATGATAAACCAACTTGTGTGGTGAAGCCAGACCAAGCGATATAAAGCGAGCAGCGAGCTTGTCACTGAAGGCAAGGCAAAAGTAGCCAATTTTAACGGTTCCTAGCATCTTGCTTTAACACAGCACAAAGCCATTAGGGGACCAGAAAAAGAATTGATAAAGACAGCAGCCTGGAGGATCTACAACCAGTAATTCAGAATACGACAGAGAAATCACGGCCAGAATGTTCATGCTTCAGATGGAATGGCATAATTCTTCTCTAACGCGATCTAGCGAAAGTAAAACAACGGGGGAGGAAGACCATTTACATTTTAACGCAAATGCAAGGGCGACGTTCCAGCTTCACAAACATCAATTTTTTCTTTTGATTCACACTTCAATGCAGGTCAATCGAATCACCTATCAAGTCACGAGGCGCGAATGTAGAAGTTACATCAATCAACTTCCTTTACTCGAGACTTGAGTTTGACGTTGAGGGATCAGGGCCGACCATCACCCGTCACCGTAAAGACAAGGAATGGAATGAAACTTCAACCAGACTTGCCAAGCAGCAAACTTTGCCAAACCGCCTGAGTTTAGAACCAAACTCTAAATTGGCCTCATACCAAGTTTGGATATGAGAAACGGGGAACTTGCCATAGTCTACTTTAACTTTTTGCGAAGTGTAAGGATGGTTGAGGTAGTTTCTAATCATAACGAAAGGCCAACAGCAAGTTCTTATGAAAAGATACTTGATCTAGAGAGCATCGGATTACTTCTTTTAACAATTCTCCTAGATCATCTTTATGATGAAGACTTAATGTGTCGATAGAGAGACAAATGTTGACATGCTTAATACAAAGTATGCAAACGAGGATAAGGAATCTTCTTGCATTTCAAAAGTTGAGCACTCATTTACATTAAGGTAAAGAAGCAGCCACTTGGGTATTAGATCATTAAAAACAGTAATGGAAAGTTTTTCTTTCCAATTGGCAAAAACTGAACAGTAAGGACCTATTGCATATAATGCTGAACAATACGCAGTGCTTCACCAACTCACTGAAAAATAATGCATGTGGCAGCTCATGTGTCTTTACATAACATTTCATGTATCCTGTGAAGAACAATGAAATGACCAATGTCTATCACGTCGGGTCGACCAAAGAGTTACGAGTAAGAGAATTTACTTTAATAAGTAAATGAATCTGAACTACCAGAAACGCACGCCAAAAAAAAAAAAAAGCATATATTTGGACTTCGAAAGTTCACAAATGAACTCTAACCAATAAAGGGTAGCAGTGATCCTTCTCGTAGTTAGGCCAAGAGTCATTACCATTGATAAAATCCTCATGACGCCTCCAAACTTTTGAGTCATATATCTCATCTATGCTGTAATGCAGGCCGCTCTCTTTTACTTCCACTAGAAACTTGTCCAATGAGTCACCTCGTCTGGGGCTGAGAAATATGGCTTCAGAGCGCCCCTCTTTTCTTAACAAGAATTTGACAGTTTGAACAAGGCCTTTGTGGAATTCCTTAAAGAAAGTGCTGCAAGATGACAAATCAAGATCAAGAAAATTTGGAAAGGAATGCTACAGATTGCTTCCATGTGCGTATACTCACGCCTTACGTGTTTTTTACAAGTGGATTTTTTTTGTCAACTAGCAAGAAGGTAGACATCTAGACATCCCCAGCTCATCAAAGATTGCAGCCAACCTAAGAGTTTTCTTTGCAAAATCATCTCATAAAACAATTGCAAGAGCAAATAAAAGAAATACGCTATCCACCAGATAGAGATGAAGACGTGAGGTGTCATCACAAGGAAAGGTTAGTTGGCTGGCATCCCAGTGCCAACTACATACAAACTTATCCTCTTCAAATTGCTGAAAAGGAATATGTCATTCGGCATAATGGCAATAAGCTATCCAAAGAGTAAAAGCATAGAGGAAATTCCCAGGGTGATCCTTGTAGTATTAGCATTTAGCAACTACTTTTTGAAGTACATTTTTAGGAGCTGTAGTCCTTGAAGGTTGGAAAATTAGCCACATTCGTCCTTCTTGGTGTTACTTTTCTCATGTTAAAGGACCCCACATGAAGCATATATCAGTCATTTGATTCCCAAACATTATAACTGATGATCAAACAACCCTAATTCATAACCACTACCTCCTAGCGGCTCCTTTACCCCCAACAACAACCACTTAACACCACCAGATGACGGTTCACTTGGTTGAACTACAGATTGGACAGAGAAAAGAGACCCACTTTTTATAACCAGCAAAATCAGATTATTCTTCCGTAAATAATGGAAACTCCTACCAATCAAAACACTTCTATTCGTGGCAATTGAAAGCCACCTTCACTCCCAAGTCCGAAGGGCATCAAAATCACCATCCCTACTACACTGCTAAGTTCAACGCTCTACGAGACTACCACCACCTCTGTCCTCGCCATTTTACTCCCAAAATCATCACAGACCCAAGTGAATTTCAAGTTAGAAATTAGCGTGAGACCCAAAATCTTTTGGAAATGTCTGGGGTTTTGAAGCGCTGTGCAACTTTCGGTTTGCATAACATGTGTATACATGGCGTGTTAATTCAGATTTCAAACTATGGTGGGATGTGATTGGGGTGGGGCTCATTCGATGGTCGCCGGAGTGGGTGCTAGCGGTGAAGTGGCTGTTAGAGATCAGCCATCCACATTTTACACACGCACATAGTAACAACTGCACCCCATCGCTACCAAACCGGACTTCATATTCGGAGCAAACCGACAACTGACAGAAATGGAGGTGGATGCTGGAGGTGGCTGGTGGTTATGGTGGTGTGGGTCTTTGATGAAAGAAGAGAGAAAAACAGGGAACATAGTGCAAAATGACTATTTGACCCCACCTGTGGGACCCGTTAAAGGACAAAAACCAACAGACGTGGACAGAGGGACGAATGTGGCTCGCGTTCATAAGTTGAAGGACCATGTATGCTAAAAATTTCGTCAAGGAAAGTTGCGATGAAGCGCTAATAGTACAAGGACGTCCTGAGTTTCCTCTAGAGCATATCATCATCTGTCCTATTTCACTAGCAAAATGAGGGAAGAACACAATTTCAAAGAGAAATAAAGTCATTACCAGTCACTTGCAACAATGACATCGAAGCTGTCGGAAATATCAGAGGCTGCTTCCTGATTCCAATGCAGCAGCATTGATTTCACTTTTGTACCACCAAATGCAGCCAAATTGGCATTTATATTATGCTGAATATCTGAATGTTAAGAACCTCTATTATGGACCTGGAAGAAAAAGTTTGGAAGGCATTTGCCGCAGTGGGGGGTAGGAGAATAACTCTTATAGCAGTAACTGAAATACAAGAAACTTCACAAGTCTGAAGCAGCTTATCCACCGAACATTGAGATACAAAGAAGATAAGAAGGTTGCAAAATAAGCTCCACTAATGCAAAAAACACAAAATTATGGTACTTGCATCACCAAATTAATCCATCCGGGTCAATAAGAGCAAAAGGTTATCTTGAGCTTGCTCTCCAAGCACAACATGGGTACCTACTTCTTCACAAAAGCACCATGAACAAGGTGAATCTCCAAACTGGTCATCAAATTACTATTTCTGCAACTAATAAATTATTGAACCTACCGACACATCTTTAATTATTCAATCTTGGACCAAGTATCATGTTTGTTTTGGATAACCTTTTTCTTCACAAAAAAGCCATACCTTAAGTGATTCTTAGACTCGTCAATAAATTACTTTAACCAATATATTGCTGTACATACTATACAGGTTATTCTTCGGTGGACCGAGTAACTTGTGTATTTTAACCACGATATCAGAAGGATACAATCAACTACTTGAGGGTTTCCATCTGATATGACAACTTCTGGTGCTTCCGTGACCATTCCAATTACTAAGCCAGCTAAGCCATAGCCTGATCCAAGTTCAATGACTTTTTTCGACCTGGTAATATTAACATGTGCCGCTGTAAGTAAAATGAGTATACACCTACATGGATATTATTCCATCATGATGAGCAATGGAGGTATGGGACAGGCACTATTGAGCTGTCAACAGGTACAGCAGAATGCAGAAGTAGAAAGCCAACAGCATGAAACATACCTGAACATGTCTGCTTGTAGCAAGCAATAGTAAGCAAGAACTTCCTCTGATGGCCAGCGACCTGTTCAAGAAAAATCACACGGAACTTTAACCAAAAACAGTAAGAGTAACTGTAGAGGTAAAAGACCAAGCATTTTACTCATGAAAAATGTGTAGCACTTTAATACTCGGACACCAACAGTACAAAGCTGAATATAATGTCACGATGAAATGTGAAAGAAAATAAGAATTTCTTCAAACTGAAATGTTAGTACAACAGGAACATAGTGCCAACTTCCTACAACCTTGACTAGATTGTAACAACATAATGAATAGACTATCACACGATCAATTATTGCTTACTAGCAAACAAAAGTGCATTTCGGAGGGAGTATAAGAGGCTAAAACACATCTTAGGAATCCAAATTGTACAACCCCATTCAATTCAGCAGATTTGCACGGATCTGGCAAATTTGTACTTTTGTTTTTGTCTTTTAGCTCTAGTTAGCGTCAATCCAGAGCTCAGTTACAGAACATGTGGTAGTTAGTAACTATGAAGGCCAGGTTGAGTTTTGTTGAGTCAATCGTCGTATATGACTCTCTTCTTGATTGTTTTTATGCACGTGAATAGACTATCTTAGACGAATCTCCTTAATCTCATCAGCATCAAGAGAAAGACTTTTATTTCAATATTGACAGACGATATACACAGATGTTTGTTTCATCACTGATAAGCAACACAGGAAATTTCAGTCACAGTTTGACAACATTTTAGTACACATTCAACTTACAAACTAATAGAGAAGTAAAACCGAACAAAGGAAAAATTCCTAATTTCCCCCACCAATGGTACGCAGGATTCATCAATGTGCCCAGCATCTCCCCCGCAATCATCCTGATTTACTCTAATGTCCTATCTCTCTCGCTTGCTTGCTTGCACATTGGAGACATAAACAGATGTCTCTGTTAAACATTCTACCTTCAACAAGCTGCCATAATCGTCAATTTTGCACTTCAACATTCATCATAAATCGAGCAACTAGCGACACACTGGGTTGCCAAAAATACTGTTCTCACTACTTCGTGCAGACGTAGATCTGGAAGACTCTTACAGGCGTTCAATTTGTTGCAAGGTGAGCAAGGAAAGAACCATAGAATAGAAAGGAAGAAGATCATAAAAGGTGGTAGTGCAATTGTAGTTTAGCCTAGAAATTTAGGTGCAGAGTAGGTCAAAGGGCAGTGAAGGTCACGGATTTTAAAATGAGGGGTTTAAGGGTAGGGTTTCCTTTTTGACATTTTTCTTTATCATGTTCATCTACTTATAGAACATGAAGGCTTTTGATATTGCAATTTGCTAAGGTCTCAACCCCTACAAAAGTTGGAGTTCAGTGAAAATTTCTGACCTCAGGGTACACTATTTTGGAAATATGCCAAGTTCGCTTTGCCCATAAAGAAAAAATAAAGAGACACTTGATAGATCAACATCTGGAAGTACTTTGTATCATGTTCCGGCGGTCTCAATAATTGTAAGCAAAAGCTGACAATGCCAACAATGAATCATCCCAGAGGTAAAAAATCATCACTAGATGGTTAAGACCAGCTATTTCACATAAATTACCACTTTGCTCAAACAGCAACTGATACCTCCACCAAGTTTTCACATAGATAGATAGAAGGAAAAGAGAGCATTCCAGCGCACAAGTCCTCCAACAATGCAAAGTTTGGAAAGGGTTAGATATATGCAGTTTTTCCCCAACTTTATCGAAAGATTGTTTCTAGCTTTCAAACATGTGGCCTCCAGGTCACAATGGAGCAAACCTCACCACTGCGCCAAGGCTCACCTAGTTAGAAATGGATAGGGTCGCCAAGGAGGATTTACACAGTCAAAGGCTGACCCATAAGGGGGTGCCTGCAAGCACGCGTGCGGGCATGCGCCCGCGCGTGTGTCTGTATGCATATGTGAGAGAGAGAGAGAGAGAGAGAGAGAGAGTTGGGCTTATCAAAACACTCCAATTGTTGAGGAGTGAGGTTTGATGCACCAATCTATAGTGCAAGAGTCGCATTAGAGAATAGACAAGCCAGCTATAGAAGAATAATTGGGTGCTTAAACTCATCACGCATTAATACTTACGTGAAGTTCGCAATCCTTGACATTACTACTATTCATGGAAAGGTTTGCAGTGAAACAAAGGCGGGTAACAGTGCCTTGGGGTGTTGACAGGTCGGCAATTTCTCTCTTAGAAAGGATCCTGTTGTGATGACCAGGATCCTTCCCCACTACTTATAGTACATAGAAGATTTTTGTTTACATTTTTGTTTTGTAATAGCGCATAGAAGATGTCAGGCGACAACTGACATCTTCCGCACTACTAAGAGCAAAGACTTCCTTCGCCACTACCACATTAAGTCAATCAGCAACTAGTTTCACCATTTCCCTCCATTAGAACACAAGATGCACATACATGAACACGCACCTCTTAGAAAATACTACTTGATATTCATCATATAATAGCTAGCAAGTGAATCAACTACTGTTGAAAGAGAACATACAAACAAGCCCCGTGTTGTCGATATCATGTCTGTTACAGATTTCAAAATCATTTAGGTCAACACCATTGTCCGCTCGCTGACTGCACGCAGAACAAAAAAGTTAGCAACCAAAACCGAATCAATTTGTCTTCACCAATCAACTAGAACTCCAAGCCGCACACATGCTTGAACATGATGCTAATTATGGAAGTTGCGGAAAACGAGTATAGAAACTGAACAATGAGGCATTACTGTAGGAATAGTTTGGGAGATGGGGCAGTCGGCAATGTATAGCATAAACAGGCTTCTCTCGAGTTGCCTGTTTCAATTGCTTGGCATGGTATCAAATCAAACCCGCGAGCCGCCTTCCTAGAGATATGCTTATCACCCTCTTTAGATCGTTCATCTGCAAAAAATTATTGTTTTTTAGGTCTATGGTCTACAATTCAATTAGAAACCATGAATCTGAAACAAAGGGTTGACCGACCCTATGGCATTAGCAAGTTAAAAATTGCACCGCCTAACAAGCTGTAAGCAACAGAAAGTTAAAAATGGCACATCACCATTAAAGCCAGTGTCACATGGTTTATTTTGTGGCAATAGAGGAGAGAATACCGGGATCGGAAGCAGGGCGGCCGAGAAGGGCGCGACGAAGGAGTGCCCATCTCAGAGAGGAAGCCTTATTGGTCGTCGCTGAAGCCTCCATGTCAGTGGAAGGTGTGTTGTGCAAATTCCATGTCTATATTATACATGGTCGAGAATTTCGGTACAGATTGAATCTGAACTGAGTTGTTCAAGAAAAAGGTTCGCAGAAATTGGCTCGGTTCGTCGTGTATGTTTACCGACCGAACTGAACGAGCCGGAGCCTTTATTTTCTTTGTTTTTTTGATTGAAAACGAGCCGAGCTTTAGTCATCGCAATAGCCAGCCTTTTTGTGAGTTTTAAGACGAGAGAAAAGAAAAAAAAAATAACTTCAATTATGAGAGGAATTTGTGAGTTTAAGAGAGAAAGGAAAGTATCATTCATTTTCTTTGTTTGTGAGTTTAGAATAAAAGAAAAGAAAAGATATAATATTACATACATACTTTTATACAATAGTGTGCTAATCCAAACAAAGATTTTAAAGTATGATCCTAACTAAGAACATAATATAAACGAAGAAAAAAATTAGTCATCAAGAATAACATAAAAGTTTATACCATAATAACGTAATAAGTCTTCACGTTATTGAAAAACACACAAGCTAGCCATTGAAAAAACCAAAAAAAATTGGTCTTCTATTTGTTTGTAATAAATTGTATGATAAGTTTTTGTAAGAAACTCTAAGATTTAAAAGTCATTAAAAATTGTTTCATTATAATCTCAAAGGTAATATGAGCGTTATTAAAATATTACTTATGAGAGTTTTATTTCTCTCTATTTCTTCTCAATTTTGGGAGAAAAGATTTAGAGATAAAAGACGCATAAACTTTCCTCCCTTTTCTCTTATTTTCTCTCTTAAAAAAAACTCACAAATTAGAAAAAAGGAAGAAAATGAGCCACTTTTATTTCTTTTCTCTCCTAAAAAAAACCTTGCAAACAAAGAGAGGAGAGAAAATAAAGTATCATTCATTTCTTTTGTTAGTGAATTGATTAGAAAAAAGAAAAGATATCCGATTAAGCATATACCTTTATACTACATTGTCACAATTCTAACAAAGATTATGAAACTATGATTCTAAAATACAAAGTAGTTATCAATAATTTCATACAAAGTACATATAATACAAAGTAGTACATGATTATGATGAGAAATCAAATTTGTTATCAATAATTTCATACAAAGTACGTATAATACTAATATAACAAGTCTTACATCACTGAATAATATCACAATGTAAGAAACAAAAATAATCATGACGCATCCAAACATTCAAATCAAATTAATGTCACACCAAAAGTAAAATAATCAATCATAAATTAACCCTAATATATAAAACAATTGTTTGTTTGTACGTGAAGTGGTTAGTTTCTATAAGAAATCTTAAAACCTAAAAGTCATTAAAATTTTAGTTTTTACTATCTCAAGGGTAGAATGGGTATTAATAAAATGTTACTTATAAGAGTTTTCTTTCTCTACATTTCTTCTCAATTTTAAGAGGAAAGATTTAAAGATAAAAGAAGTTCAAACTTTTCTTCGTTTTCTCTCCTTAAAAAAACTCACAAATTAGAGAAAAAGGAGGAGAGGAAAAGAGGAAAGAAGCCGCTTTCCTTTCTTTTCCTCTCCTTTCTCTCCTAAAAAACTCGCAAACAAGCCAAAGGTGTCATTTAAAGGCTCGTGAACAGCCTCGGTATGCAATATTTAGGCTAGGCCCTTTGTGATGTCTCTTGCCAAAGCAACGTAGAGTAGGTTAAAGCAAGCAATATAAGTAACGGCAAAGTGACGTTACTTTGGCACTAGATTTAGTCGACATTTTATAGTCTTGGAGTATTTTAACAAAAAATTCTCTTTGTTTTTCAAGATTGGTTTTGAAAAAGTATTGAAGTTTTGAGTAAAATCATAAAGTACTTTAGTCCCACATTATTAGAAAATAGAAGTGAAAATTTTCTTACATACTTAAACTTTTAGAAAATTTTTATCTTACATTGGCTATTGTAAAGAACTTTAAGGAGTATATAAAGTGACACTCCTTCGCCTTTAAGCAAGATGTGCTTGAGTTTAAAACTTGCACGCGCAAGGGGGAAGGATAAGTGGGGGAGGTATCGAGGGAAGCTTCTGCTTCATTTGTTTGTGCATAATTACGAGTGAAGCAACAGTGAAAGCTGGGATGTTATATACCGGAGGCGACGCGTCGATAATCTTGTTGCACCGGTGGTAATTCTCTGAAGGGGTGCGAATCGTCTTAAGAGAGCGACCTAGTCCGCACCTCAGCCAACTGTTTTATGTTATATTTTGTGAGTTGTTCTTACCTGTTTCTTGCAACAATTCCAACATATAGTGCTAGTGTAGTATTTGAGTTAATTGGATGGACTTCACACTCTTTTTTTGTTAAATTTGTTGTTACTAAAAAGACACTAGTGACTATCAAGAAAATCTTCACTACAATAGTGATCAAACCTTTCAATGATAATACCATGTCATTGCCATTGGCCATATCTAAGATGGTGATAAGTGCGATTGCAACACCACAGACGACAACTCTCCCATATTCCCATAAGCGACTGGCGAACTATAAGGACAAATTGGCCTAGAGGCCAAGGAAAAATAAGGGAGGTTGTTTGAAATTAGTAGTTGCCAGCGACATCCGATTGAGTCGACCGGGATCCATGGACGCCGATCCCACTCCTCTTTCCTTCAGCCGATCATTCACTTTTGTCTCTTCATCCCTGTCATCACTCTCCACCTTGCCCATGTCATAGATATAAGGTTTTGCTGGTTCTTACAGATTCTTGGATTTTTTGGATTATGATGCCTTGTCAGCGTTATGACGTGGTATCACAATTGTATTGAAATCATTCTCGTGCAATGACTACCCTTTAATCATAATGGAGTCTAGCCCATCCTTAGCTGTTGATTAAGTTTGATATTGTTAGCCGAACTCAAGTGCTTCATGCTAGATGGAAGTCCCATTACGAACTTGAACCTCAAGCTCTCAAGCCAGATGAACCAAGAAAAGCGGATCACAACTTATCAAGATTAAACAAAGAGATAAATGTTTCGGTGGTTCTTGAACTCCACACGCCTCGCCATCTTGGTCCCTCAACTAATTTTCTTGCCACTATAATTCTTTAACTTTAAACCATTTGTCATGCAAGTCTTTTTTTCCCATTTCATTCAAAATATCTTCTTTTGTGGCCCCGGCCCACAGTAGGGGCATTAGAGTCATTTCTCAAAAATTAAAAGCTCTCCTATAGTCTCTAAACTATTAAAGTGTTGCTCAATCAGTCCCCGAACCAATTATTGCACTCTTAGTCCATTAATATTATACCAATAATCAACTTTGTCCTTTTTGTCACTTCACTCAGATTTTAGACATTGATAAAACAAAGGCAATTCATGCATGCCCAGTCAAATAAGTCGTGATCATGATCACGGTCTTTTAGTACCGTAACTACCTAGCACCATACAAGGTGGCTTTGTCCTGCGTTTTTAGTCGAAGGACCACCCGGACATTTGTTTCTCAAACAAAAAAGAGCTCGAACAAGTCTCCATGCTTGAACACAGAGATACCAAACGGGCCCAAATTCGTCTGTACTTATACTTCAACTCGATCTTATTAGGGCCAGTCTTAATTGGGAATGGTTTAAGTCCAAGTTTATCCCAAAACCATAAGCATTTTCCCTTATCTTTCTCTGTATAGTAACTCTCTAATCCTAGTCGCCACCCCTCCTCCTCAGCTTCCACTGTTGAGTGGGGAAAGGGGAGGCCTTACTCCTTGCTTTTAGTAACACCTCTCTTCCTCCTCAAGCTTGTCGATGATCAGATCTATTTTCTTGGTGCCGTTTTGTCTAGTCTGGTGTACCCGATATGAAAGAACTCCTTTTCAATCATTGAATCTTCAAAATCTGGCCTTGAAGGCCCCCTTTTAGTCTTCATCAGCTTGGGTTTAGGTCACTGCATCATTATTCGCTTATGCGGTCAATAACTCTAACTAAGGGGTTAGTTTCTAAAAATCATCGAGTCACATTTGTCCCTTAGTTTGACACCCTCAAACACATGCAGCCCCTATGCATACTTCGCTTTTCTTCAAGCCCATGTTTGCTATTTTCAAGAACCATGTGTTGGGATGTAATGTTTCTTTATCTTTCCAAGGTTACCCATTTGTGTATCACCTCGAGATTGTAAGTGTTGCATTAAGTGTGAAATTCTCCAAGTAAAATTAAAAAGATTTAGAGACCGTTTGAGATTGATTTTTAAAAGTAAATTTTGATTGAATCAAATTAATTTTAATATATTTTAAACATCATAGATTAAATGTTATTGAAGATGTTTGGATAACAAGGGACTAAAGTATGCTCAGCGTAACAAATTATTATATAGTGTATTCAAATTGAAAAAGAACATTTAACGTCTATTTATATGTGAGGAAATTTCGATAATTTTCTTGGTCAAACCTGATGCCCAAAACTGATTAAATCAGAAATTCAAGAAAATGAGAATTCTGGATTTAATCCACATTAGAGCAAATTTAATCAGTATCTTCTTTTGCCAAACACTTAAAACCTAAATTCAATCAGGCTTGACAATCCTAAAATCAATTCCAAACACCGTCTTGAGTTGTTTTCAAATCCAAATAAACTTTGGTCGAGCTTGGGAGGAACGCAAAATGCACTCCACTCGTCCAGCCATGGACTTCCATGACGAAATGCACAATGCGAGAAAGATCATTTTTTCCTTCTAGCAAAACGAATTGTCTTACTATTAACACACTACAATTCTTCTATAATCAGCTCATTTCCTTGGAGCTAGTAGTACTTAGAGGCGGCACCAAGCTTTTTTAATGTCGGTCATTCTAGAAAAACGTACCTACAATTTGACCAACAAAATCGTACATTCATCCAAAAATGTAGGTCGCCAATAGGCCACCCTTGCATACACAATTAACTCCACATTGCTGACTTACAGAATTAAAACAAAACCTCTGCAGAAACCTGGCATTGAATAGGATCTGTTATAATTGCAGCCATTTCAACCGAAATGCTACAATCTTCATTTAAAAAGAGAAGATATCAGTTTTCCCATTCAACAGAAAACATATTAATCTCAGCATCCTGGGAAAGTCTCCTGAAAAATATAGGAGTATCTGCAGGATGGTTGTACTTAGTACTGGAAGCATCCATTATTCTTCAGCAACCTTGAAAAATGTGTAGGACAGGATCAAATTGTTGATTCCGTCCATTCTAGGATCGGTTTCAAACTCAGGATCTATATAAAAGAAAACCTACACATGAAATTCACAAAGTTCATCAGTTGCCCAAGTTTATTTCATCAACAATTCCTCAACAAAGCCATAACTCACAGGCATGTCAATCTGCTCTCCAGGAAGGAGTCGCTGCTCCTCAAAGCAAAAGCACTGAATTTTGTTGAAGTGAACTGCAGCCTGGAAAAACCCGGAACTTGCATCAATTGCAAAGATCACGTTGAGTACAGTTGATACTGACCCCATAATGGGACTCAATATAAACTAGGTCACGAAACCAAAACCAGATTGTGGATGTGTACAAAACTAGATATCTACAACGAATTGAAGTGATCAGTAATTATTTTGGCAGCCTACCTCTAAACAGTAAATCTTGCAAATTTAAAGAGAAGGATAAGATGATTGTCAAAATACGTAGGAGGTAGAAACTTCATATTATGCTGAAATGAGTCTGGTCTTGCCAACAAAAACGGAGTTTGATTCCAGACTCTATAAGATCCAATTCTGAAGGGGATGAGTAACTACCTGAATTATTTTGGAAACATCATCACTACAAAGCTAAATGCTCTACTAATTGGTCAGTATTAGTAAAATCCTATAATTGGAAACTTCATAATATGCTGAAGTGGTGATTGGTTATTTAAATGTTCAACTATCTGTTGCAGAAATCTTTTCTTCTACTCTTCAACTTGCATATTCTTTCATATACTTCACATATTATCACCACATTGTGATATAAGTGCACCATCTCTGTTGCTCATCAATTCTGCAAGAAGCCACCATCAGAACGCAAGACCCTTTACTACTAAAACCAACCCAACTTCCATGGCAAGTGGAAGTAGGAGAAAGAACAAAAAATAGGGAGAACAAATGACAGTTTCTATTTGGTACGAAAAGAATCTGTAAGCTAACAAGTTCGACAACCTAGGATTAATCTTTTTTATCATAATAACAAGGTGGTGATTGTGTTCTAAGTTCTAACGGGCGCTTAGAATATTATGCATAGACAACAAAAACATCCCACAGTGCAACTATTGTTAAAAGATTAATTCTACCTGTTTAAACAATATGCATCTCAAAGCATAGTTAATTTACTAATGCCAATCATACGGCTGTCATGATGGAAAATTTACTTCGAGCGAATGTATAATCTACTGATCTGTTTGGTAGTCGAGTCTCCATGAGGAGAGATTTTAAATTGAGTCGAGTTGGAAAGCTGGGCGCAGGTAGTCTGAAAGCATTGAATTCCCCAAGTTTTCAAAGTTCAAGGATTTTTTTTTTGGCATTGTTAGGTAGGATTGCATATCTATCTAACATAGAATTTTCAACATGGGCACTAATTATCTTTTGCAGATAATTTCCTTAATCACCACAAGCGACCTTCCAACATCTACGATCTCTTCCTTCCTTCAAACTTTGCCTAGAGAAAGAATGCTTCTTGCTTTCCTTTATCTTTACCAATGCTTGGAATTCTGAGAGCAATGGAACCAGTATATAACCGACTGTTGGGAGAAGGCAGCATGAGAAGCAGAGGCGAGTTAAGCCCTAAGTTCAATCCTACTTTCCAAGAAACACATTCAGTCCAGTTCATTGACAAATTCATATAAATCTAGTCATGTATTTGAGACCCATCAAATCCATTAAAATTTCAGAGTTCATTATAAGAACCTTGGAGCCCAAGCAGGAAAACCTTTGTCTGTTTTGAACTCTAAGAAGCATCTAACTATGTCAATCTTCCTCCACCCCTCACATCTCTAAGTGATGATGCTCACATTAGCTTAGAGAAACAAGTGTCTTATATTTATCATGCCCCAAAAAATGATGCAAGAAACTCTACATGCATGAAGAGTGCAGCCACTTTTGAATGGGGTGTGTAAGCTACTTAGCAACATGTAATAAGTCTTCCAAAGTGCTTCTGCTGGTAAAATGAAATGCCATCGAAAAGATGTACATCAGTTTAGCAAAATCAAACCACGTGATCCCCTTTCGAGACTCTCATTTGAGTCTTAGAAAGCACTAGTGTAACAAAATATATCACGGTAAGAGGTCAAATCCCCAAAGGATTAGGCAACTACTACAGAATGAAGTATGTACCTTCATGGGGGTCACATTATATGTAGATACGCCAGTTATAGGAGCTGAACTTCGATTTTCAGCAGTATAAAATGCCAGGGCACTCTCTCCTGGTTTAACCCTTACCTACAGTTACAAAACAAGAATATCATAATAGAACGGCCATAAAACAGAGGCATTCGAGTATTACTACATAGCCAATAAGTAGAACACCCTATTAATAATAACCCGTAAATACTAAAACAAAAACACATGCATATACAATCAGAAAACCTCTCTTTGAGTGGGAATGAACTTCCATGGCATTCCATCTGCCACATCAGCATTGAACTGCACCACGATCTCTCTGTAAGTATGATAACCAAGAAGTCATTAAAAGAAGGCTTGTAAAAGGAGGAAAGAATTTCGTCTGAATAAAACTCTTACAAATACCTTCTCAAATTACCAAAATAGTCAAACTGGAAGTTAAAATATTCGAAAAATAAACAGATATGAACTTAAGCACGCTGTCCAGACTCAGTAACCTAGTCCTACAGGTTGGCAACTATGGTTTAGAGTTAGATTTCTTAAATCACACTAAAACCAATTACTACAAAGTCTCACAAACTAGTGAAGGTTCAGAAAGCCAAGTTGAGAATGAACCATTCACTCTAGAGAGTTGCAAAATCTTAACACAGATCTTTATTCAGGATAATATATCTACTTTGAATTACATGTTCTCTGTTGCGCAACTACTCATAAAACACCTACTCAGCCAAATAGATCATACCCAAATACAATAAAATTTCTTGATATTATCACTCAGAGCAAAACAATAAGCATTCCTCATGTAGAAGATTAATTGAAAAGTAAGAGAATAGAATGTAAAGCATCAACCACACATCTTAATTTCTGAAAGTTTTCTTGCAATCAACATAAAGCACTATACTATTAGACAAAAAAAAATACATTAAGAAAGCGTACATCACACATCTCATACCAGAAATATTTACTGTAATCAACCCAAAGCAATGAACTTCACAACCACTACAGTGTTTGACATTAGAATAAATAGCTTCATTTACAGGATCCCAAACCGTACCTAGTGGTTACTGTTCCATCTTTCGCATGCCGAGAAATCTTTTCTTCGACGCTCTGAGTAACAACATTGCGTAGTATAAATATAGAATAACTTAACAGCCAAAAAACCT
Source organism: Escallonia herrerae (assembly GCA_033070095.1). Lineage (NCBI taxonomy): Eukaryota > Viridiplantae > Streptophyta > Magnoliopsida > Escalloniales > Escalloniaceae > Escallonia > Escallonia herrerae. Next base: position 110,567 of record JAVXUP010001965.1, on the reverse strand, counting down.
CTTCCTTATGAAATGCAGCGTGTCGCGCATACCTCACGACGCTGAACAGTTCCCCCATACCCTGTAGCTTGACAGAATCTCCTATACAACGGAACCGCAGCATAACTACACCCCACCATTACAAACACCAAGCCCGTCAAGTATAAAAGCATCTTCCTTGATTTCTCATCTTTAGCAGAAGCAGCATTGTTGGCAGAATTGCGATGTAAACCACTCAAAGAATAAGACGTATCCAAAGTTCTCAAACTTGACAGCTTATTGCACTTGTCAAGTGTTGGCCTATTGATTTCATTCCTTGACATCAAACCCCTATACTGAAAATCTACCCCTCCACCATTTCTTACATAACTGGCTCCAAGAAGACTATATCTCTGTTCAGCTCCAAGTACCCACCTGACAAAACATAAAAAGAACATCAACTGGTTCATCTAAATTGACCAAACACACACATGAAATATTTACCTGGTATTTAAAGGGGAGGGATGGAGGGCTTTGTTAAGGGAAGGGCAAAGATGGGTTCTTCTATAAAGCTTTGACCATGACATGTTTGAAGAAACCGGCCACCAGGCGTCCGGGTACAACCAAATTTCCGGTGGCGTAAGCTACGAGGGTGAGTAAAACGAAAGTTAACGGGGGTGAATTCATTCACTTGAGTATCTGAAACTTGCTTTTCACATGACGTCCAGTAGATCAAGAAAGGCGGCCGTATTGTAACACCCGCCGTCGATCACCGCCGCAACTTACGGTGGTTTTGACGAGTGAGATTGGGTACTGAGGGAAGACAATCAAAGGGAAATAGAGCCTGTTTGGTAATTCGTTGCAGTTCTTGCCCCGTGAGCTTTTAGAGGAGAGAAAAGAAAAAGAATGGAAGAAGATATTTGAGATTGATTTTAAAATGTTCAAACTTGAGAGATTAAATCACATTAATAGTATTTGATAATAAAATATAAATTGATAAAAAAAATTTGAATGTTCAAAACTAATTAAATAATCCTCATTTTGTTTGGAGAATCAAGTTTAATCAATAGAATTACTAAATATTTTCACGTATATACAGACATTAAATGTTTCCTTTCAATTTGAATACATTATTTTGTCACACTAAATCTACTTTAATCTCTTTTTATCCAAACAATTTTAACAGTTTTTGATCTATTATGCTTAAAATGGATTAGAACAGATTTTATAAATTGATTAAGATTTAATCAAAATATACTTTTGAGAATCAATTTTAAATGAAATATAATTTCTTGTTTTTTTTTAAGTTAAATAGAGAAAATAAAATATTATCCATTTTTCTTTTTTGTAAGTTCACCAACAAAAGAAAAAGAATTCCATATTACTAAAACAAACCCTTAATCGAATATTTATTACTTAAACAAAAACCATAAAGATATAATTTTAAAAAAGAATGTGTTTCTAATGAAAGAAATAAATTATTCATCAAGGACATTATACAAAGTTTTTGTTTGTAAGCGAAATGGTAAGCTTTTGTATTGGAGTTCTAGGACCTAAAAGTCATTAAAAATTTAGGCTTCATCATCTCAAGAGGAATATGGGCATTATGAAAGTTTACTTGCTCTCCATATTTTCTTAACTTTGAGAGGAAAGATTTAGAGAGAAAGAAGTCCAAACTTTTCTCCTTTTTCTTTTCTTTTCTCTCTTCAAAAAAATATCAAACTAGAGAAAAATAAGAAAAGACTCACTTTCTGTTCCTCTTCTTGCTTTTTTTTTTCCTCCTAAAAACCCTACAAAAGGTTGTTAGGGAAGACTAGTGAAACTTATTTGGGTAAATGTTAGCTCCATTGGAACTCATATATATATATCCTGTATTGGCACCTTTTTTTTAACCATCATTTTACCTACATTATTGGCAAAGTGCAATTTTCGCAAAGCAGTGTAAAAGACAACATGAGAGTTTCAACATAGCTATCGACCGAGTGTAAAGCATTAGACTTTCTTAGTACTAATAGGGTTAATGTCAAATATGTACTTTAAACTATACTCAAAATTCAGCTTGAGTACTCAATGTCTAAAACATCAGTACCTAAATATTTGTTTTTGACCAAATGAGTCTAAGAGTGAACAAAGGCAAATAACCATCAAATTTTTTAGGGACAAATATGTCAATAAAAAAAATTGATTTATTTGGGTCTAACACTTATATTTTGCTAAGAGACTCCATGCACACTAACTCATGCACAAGGAGCAATATCATTTAACTTCGCAGGGAGTGTCAATAGCAAAGACCCTATTACTTCATTCTTCTGCCCCGTTTTTTCTTTTTTTGGGAATAAAAATATATATCACTGATAAGCAGGATATTTACACCAGTTTTAGACAAGTATATATATTAACAAATCAACTAAGATAAACTCACAACACATCTGATCTCAAAAATACGGATGATATCCCCATCCGATATGTAAGCAGATACCTCACAACAGGAGGGAGGTTGAACAAGGTCTCAACAAAACCACCATGAAACACCATCCAACAATGCTTTCAAGAACACATGCACCGGAAATTCCTAGTTAGTTTTCCCTTCTTCTGGATTGAATTATGTTGAACATTAGCCTCTCATCTAAACATCCTCTGCCTTTCAAATGGTCAGCGCCTTCATATCATTCAATTGCGAGCATCAGACCCTCAATAAAAATCAATCCACCTGAAAAGGTGACCCTTCCCAGTGCGAGGATCTCGGGATACTTATTATATAGACAGACCTGTATTGAGCTTACAGTGAAGTAAGGCTGCAGCAACTAACATTTTTCATTATGTTTTCTTTAGAGGTAACTATGGATCCTGCTCTAAGACTGTCCCTTAGACCAGCGGTGGAGGTGTAATGAAAGCAAAGCACCGCGGGGTAAGTACGGTTCAATTTGAGGGTCAAACTGTAAACTAAATCGTTAGTCCTCGGTTTGAAAAATGTTAAACCGAACCAAATACGATCGGTTTGGACGATTCAGTTAAGTAGGCTTACATAGTTCGGTTTGGTCGGTCTGTGCCCATTTAAAAAAGTTGTCCCTTTACAAAACCAACTATTGGGTCCAAATGTTATTCGAAATTGAAATTAGTTTTTTCTAAATTGTACATAACCTTATTACACTTAATATCTAACTGTTCGTATTAACATATGATTTAAGTATTGTTCAAGACATATATTAAAAAAAAATTCAGTTACGTCTTTGTCATTGATGTTCAAGAAATAATGAATAGATATATAAGACACATTGATCACTAGACTTTTGTGTTACAACTACTTTCTTATTTTCTTTTCTTTTAATTTTTAAGGTTTGCTTATTCAGATTTTCTTAGTGCCATGTATATGAAAATTATCAATGAATGTCACTAAGAATAACTTAGTATATCATAGGTTGGTTCAGTTCGGTTTGTGATTCGTTCATTGTTATTAGGCACGCGCCTAGGCGCACTATCTGCGCCTTGCCTAGGCCTAGGCGCAGTGCCTTCAATAAGGCGCGCGCCTCGTATGGCTAGGCACCCAGCGCAAGGCGCGTAGCAGCGGTGGAGGCACAAATGTAGGCGTATGAATACTGGTCGTTGGATGTTCTATCATCTTGTTACATGGGCCGTCCATTTTATTTCTAATTTTTTTTAGCTTTACTAATTAGCCCTAAGTCCAAAATCCCCAAAATCCCAAATCACTTTCACGACTCTCAGTACCACTCTCACTCCTCACCGGCCGTCCATCATTTGCTCCGGTCACTGTCAGCGCCTGTCCTGTCGCCGCCGGCCTCTCCTCCTCTCTGCTGCTTCTCTAGTCGCCATCGTTGCCACTCATCTTCTCTGCTGCTGCTACTTTGCTACTCCAGTTCTCCACATGGACGGTGGACCACGTCTCCTCCACGTTGCCACTCTCTCTCTATCTATCTTTCCCTCCCTCACTCTGTCAGTCCATAACTCGCAATCACTCCCTCTATTGATCCCGATTGTGACAGTAATCACAGTAGTACTGTAACTACTTGAAGTGTTGGACATATATTAGAGAAAGATGATTTATTGTGTTGTGGGGAAAATTATTAGTTGTGCATTTGGCGCTGTGTTTATACTTTATATACTACATTTGTGGATCGCTTTTTCTCATAGCAAGCACATCACAATTTTTGTTGGTTCGAGATTGAAGAAGGAAATAGACAGTAGATCTTATATGGATTGCATGGTTGATATAACCAGCAAGGTCACTAGCATGTAGAGAGGGATTACTGTTTCCGCATATGCTTGAATTGCAACTGTATAGTGTTAAAAGTTTATTATATTCTGATGTTATGGAATTTGAAACTTTTTCTAGTGTTTGGAAGTTTTTTAATTATCATGTTATTAATTTTTTTTACGTATTTTTATTGTTTGAATGCATTATTATTTATTTTAATTTTGCGCTTCGCTTCGAAAAGGCGTGTGCCTGCGCCTTTAATAACACTGAATCCGTTTCAAGAAAGTAAACTGTGAATCGAACCGAGGTCGGTTTGCGAGTGTGAAACCAAACCATTAAGATCTTTGGACGGTTTAGATTGGATTGATTTAATTTAATCGGTTTGAGTTGTTCGGATCGATTTGAACTGTTTAATGCTCACCCCTACGAGCTCGGACTTATTTCAAGGAAGTCCTTATCTTGCGGAGCAGGCCAAATGCCTGGCTAAGCTCGACTGCTGCATATGTAGAGAAATATGCATCCTCCCAGGTCATCAGGGGTAAATTCACAAGTAGAAATCTTACTCATAAACTCGTGTACTTCGTGAAAAAAAAATGTGATAAACGTGCGTACTCCGCTCAACGGCTCTTTTGTGCTTTTCGCGACGCCCAGATAACTAACTACCCCGCCCTGCCTCCTCTCTTTAAGTGACTAAAGCTGGTTATAGGTTAAAATCAGGTTCAACATCGGGCAACCGGGGTGCTTTTTGACCCGAGGGAGGGGAGATTTTCTTTTCATTGGGGGGTTCGTTTCAAGTTTCAAACCTCAAAAGCCCTTTCCTTCCAAGAAGTTGACGGGTTATAGGCTCATGTGCTAGAATACTAGTTTCTTCTGAGCCTTCCATCATTCGGTTTCTGGTTCTTGGTTGAACCAGTAGGTCCTTCGACCCTGATTGACTCCCTGCGATGTAAGTCGGCACCTTCCTCGGGAAAGACACTGATGAGAAGTAAAGGAAGCCCGTGAAACAAAAGATGGTTCTTTTGCAAGATATCGTAGTACATAATTGATGCTTCACTTAGAGGTGTCAAATGGGCCGGGCCTCCAACAAAATGGGCTGGGGCCCTGCCAATAGGGCTGTCAACCGAGCCGGGCCGGGCCAGGCCAGATGGTGGGAAAATCTGGGCCTAGTCCAAGCCCTGGCCCTAGGCCCAATATCTAGGGCCGGGGCCGGGCCCTATTTTTTTTTGATTGCATTTTCTTGTTATTCAAAGTAAAGGCTTTAATTACAGTAATTTCTTGTTATTATTTAAGCAAATTGTAATGTAGTACTATGACTAAGATTCTTGTTATTATGTAAGCAAATTGCTCTCTCTCTCTCTCTCTCTCTCTCATTTACATCTCTCAATTTTCAATTTCTTCTTTCATATACTCTAGGCATGTCCAATATTCACAATTTAACGAACCTAATCTTTATCTTTTTATTTCATTATAAGTCATATACATATATATATATATATATATATATATATATATATGTATATACATATTTATTTGTCTCTCATTTTATTTTTTATTATATGTTAAACCTTTTTATACTCTTCTTGGTGAGCTTTATTAATAAAATCTTAACACATAACAATTATTACTATTTGAAAGAGACTATTTTTACTATTTAATATTTTACTTCAAATTAATTGATTGAGATTGATACATGTTAATTCCCGAGACGATCTTAAGTGATAAGTATAGATTTTGACTAACAGTTTTTTTCTCTCTATTTTGTCTCATATACAAAATAAAATTATTCTATATATATGACTCTCATATCATGGTTATGAGTGAGTATTAAAAAATCTATGATATTAATATATTGCGTTTGTCAGAAAATAAGAAGTAAGTGAGGCTAGAATTTATGAATGTATGTAAATTATTAACGTCCATATAGAGCTAAATTGAAGATAAATGTGTTCATAGGCCCTCCTCCTTTTATCCGGGCTTGGGACCGGCTGCTTGTAAACAAACAGGCGAAGTTACCTATTTTTTTATATATACAAAAATATATCTATCTTGCTTGTAAAAACTTATTATATATATATATGAAAAAACTATATTTTGTGAAAAAATTTATTCTTAAAACTTAAGAGAAGGAAAATAAAAAGAAATTACCTAATCATCCAGAAGTACTTCAACATCCGAGTCACTGCTCTTCCTATCATCAATCGGTTTATCTTGCTCGCGGTATTTCGCATCAAGATAATCCTTCCAACATACACATAGCTCGAGCGACTCGGGGTTAAGACGACTCCTCCTGTCATCCAAAACCCTCCCGCTCGCTGAAAATGCCGACTCTGAAGCAACCGTGGAGGCTTGCACTGGCAGTACATCCCGTGCAATTTGGGCTAAAGTTTTATACATGTTTTGATTTTGTTTCCAAAAATTTAACAAATTAAAATTAACCTGTTCTTGCATTGATAAATCAGAATAATGATCAGTATTTGAATATACACCAATCTCATTAAAAGAGGAAAAAGTAGACGAACCTGCCGAATTAGAAGTACCTTCACCTGGTAGTTGTCTTGCTACTAGATGTTCAAAGCCCTTAAGGTATGGCGCATAATACCTCTCAGCAGTTGATGATGAAGCTCGTCCGCGCACGTCAGCAGAATTACGATAGAGGTTGAACAGTTCCTCAAATATCTTGCTCACTTTCGCTGTGAGTGCGGTTGTGTCCTCTACTGGGTAGCACATTAATCTTGATATCTCTTGTATCGAGACGTTCACGCCATGCAACTTTAACCTAGGATCTAAACAAGTAGCCACAGCAAAAATAACAGGCAGTTCACTCCAATATTTATTAAATTTTTTATCCATCACTTTTACTATTTCCTTAAAGGGTCCTATATATCTCCATTTTGTTAACATTGTAGCCATCTTGAGAATTTCTATTACAGCGAGAGGAGAGGTGGGATAGTACGTACCAGACAATAAATTGGTAGACGTGTAAAATACCTCCAAAAATTCAGCTAGGTATGTGGCCATCTGCCATTCCTCTTGAGTTGGCAAGCCGGCTGGGAACAAGGTTAGTAGAAAATGCGTATAGACTTCTCTGTATGCCAGAATGTGTAAAAGCATATGGTATGTAGAGTTCCACCTGTGGACCACATCTGTAACTGCTCTCCTGCGAGGCATATTATATTCAACACACAACGTTTTAAATTGTTGTGTTCTCGGACTCGAACTATTAACATACGCTGTCATACCCCTCATTTTGACAAGAATATCTCCTGCAGCAGCTAAACCATCTTGAACAATTAAATTAATTATATGACAAACACAACGAACATGAAATAATTTACCAGAAAGTACAGGTTTGAGGCTCTCCTCTAAAGCATCAACAGCAGCTGTATTGTTAGAAGCATTATCAAAACTAATACTCATAATCTTATCCTTTAATTTAAATGTGGTACATGCTTTTAATATAATAGTAGCAATGTTCATTCCATCATGCGGAAAAGGAAAGAGCTCGAAAGCGATGATTCTCTTGTGCATAATCCAATCTGCATCAATCCAATGGGCCGTCACACAAGTATAACTAACAAAAGTAAACGAAGATTGCCAAATATCAGAAGTAAGACTAACTTTACCGTCAAAATTATCGAAATAATCGATCAGGCGTGCTTTAGCAGCATTATACTGTCGGAGTGCATCGGATCTAGTTGTGTTTCTATGAACCTTTTTGTACAAAGGTTGAACGTATGTGTTCATATATCTAGAGTGCTTAGCATTATCGGCAAAAGAAAAGGCTTGTTCATCTTGAATAACAAATTCAGCGAGACCGTCTCTTTGCTCTCGCTGATTATAAACAAATAACTTACCGTCAAAAGATAACTGCGTTTGGGTAGGTTCGACGTGGCCTTGTCGAGGTGCACACTGAGGGTAATGCCTGTTAAGATGTCCATTACCACTACCAGACGAAAATAATTTAGCACAGTACTTACATCGAGCTTTTCGGATGCCGTCCACCATAACTTCATCAAAATGATTCCAACACTCGGCTTTCTTTTTTTCCCTTTTGGACTTCTGGCTCATTACCGGAGGCATTGCTCGGCCCTTCTTCATCATGACCAGGCATAGGGTTAAGATTATGCCACGGAGTAGTAGCTTCGCCAACCGAGCTGCGTCCTTGACTATAATGCGGGGGGTCTTGATCAGGCGTGTATTCAAGATCTGGAATGTTTTGATTGAACTCCCAATTGGCTTGGGTATCTATCATACAGCCTGTACTCATTCGTCCAGGAACGAATGGTTGTGGTGGTGCTTGGATTGGTGTTTGTGATGGCCGTGGTGCTGGCGCTTGTGCTGGTGGTGGTGCTTGTGATGATGATGATGTTTTTCGTGATGATGATCAACGCTTCAGTTTCTTCAGTAATCCAGCCATATTTGAAGCTAAACTTTTTTTCTAGATTGAAAAATAAAATTAGTAAGAGTAACTAAATACACAAGTATAAGAGCAGTAATTAGTAATTAGAAATAACAATTAAAAGAATTAAAGAGTAACAAATGAATCACTGAGGGTAATTTGAAATTTGAGAGAGTTAGTAATTAAAAAGAATTTAGGAATAGTAATTGATAAATATAAATTCACTAATTACTAGACAAAAGAATTAGAGAGTAACAAATTAATAAGAGGAGTGGTTAGTAATTAGAATTTAGCAAAAGTAGTAATTAGTAAATAAGAGTAATAATTAGTAAGGGTACTAATTAGTAAATAAGAGTAGTAATTAGTAAGAGTAGTAATTAGAGAGGAAAATAGTAGCAAAGCTTGTAGAAATGTAGAATGTTTATATAAGAGAGTAAGAAGATTGGTGTGAAAAATTAGAGAAAAATGGTGTGAATTTATAGATTTTTTAAACTTCACAAAAGACCAAAATACCCCTAAAAACTATCCGTTTATAGTTGTTTAGGAGGGTAAGAGTGTAAAAACCCTTAAAAGAGTTGAAAAAATTAAGTTGGACCAAAATACTCCCCCAATCTAGCCGTTATTTTGCTGTTGGGGGGGGGGGGGGGTAAAAGTGGAATTTAGGAAAAACAAAAAGGGAATAAAACCGTTGGGGGAAAAAGGGGGGGGGGAATCAGAATTTGAAAATGGTAGAACCGGGCCAAATCCGGGCTGCAAACCGGGCCAAACCCGGGCCAAATTTGGGCTTCGGTTAGGGCCTGGCCCGGACTTTTTTCTTGGATTTCCTGACCTGGTCCAAGCTTAGGCCCAAAGCCCTAATATATAGGACCGTTACTATTCATCGAGGGGGCCGGGCCAGCCCGCGGGCCGCCCGGCCCTTTTGACAACTCTAACTTCACTGTCTTCATCATTTTTGTATCCATGCAAGCAGTGCAAAAGGATTGGGACTAGTCAAATCATCCTTCTCATCACCACCATCCACTCTTGTCACCCATCAACAATACACCGCACCACCAGAATCCGAACCGAAATTTCGTTAATCCAAAACCTACAGTAAATACAAACCAAATCGCAAATAAAAATTGAATACAGATTACAAAGAAAGACTCAAAATCAAAGTCAAACCACAAATTTAAGCCAGTTGAACCCCACCTATAGTGGTTTCTCACTTTCAAATGTTCAATTTAGATTCAATCACTACAAGTTGGGAGAGCAAGAAAACAGTAGGCCTTTCTTGATGTCGTCTAAGCACAGTACGGGGTCAGCTAACAACTACTCGTTCTACGGAGTATAATATAGGATGCTTGAACTAATTGATGCCACGTGGCGGAATTGGCACCTTGCAGTTCAGAGGAGCACATATTAATTTGGCTTTTATAAAGAGGGAAAACTAAGGCCACGTTTGACACTCTTTTTTTCCTCTTTTTTTTTCAGTTATGAAAATTAAAAAATAAAAGTACGTTTGGTAATCATTTTTTTTCCTTCTCCAATTAAAAAAATCAGTTTTTAAACTGAAGAGTAAAAAAAAAAACTCCAGAAACTGATTTTTTTTTTTTCACTTTTGGTTTTTTTTTGAGACCACCACCACCATCCTCCCACCGCCGGCAACCACCGCTGGCAGCCACCTTCGGCCGCCTGCGACTGCCGGCAGCCACCTCCGGCCACCGGCGACTGCCGGCAACCACCTCCCGCCGCCTGTCGCCGCCGGCGACCACCGTCGGCAGCCACCAGCCACCGTCGACCACCGCCACCGCAAACCACTCAAAAAAAAAGGGTTACCAAACACCAAAAAAAAAAAAGGTTATCAAACACCCACTTGTTTTTGTAAAAAAAAAAAAATTAAGCTGCTCTTTAAAAACTGAAAAAAAAAAAAAGTTTTGTCAAAACAACCCTAAATTGCCAGCTATATTGTAGCATGTTAAGACATGGCAATATCTTAGTGCGATGAACGTGCATACTTTGTTCCTCGGTACGAAGACAGCTGTTTCCCTGAAGGCAAGGACAGATAATCAGATTCTGTTATTCTCAGAGAAAGAATATTTTTGTAACGTATGCATAGTTGTCATCAGCTCTACTTCGGTTACTTGTTCATACAGTCCCCAACAACCCTGTCTCCGGCGCCGCGGCCCTTGCAATTTGGCATCGGGTCCAGCAACTCTCGACGTCTTTATTATTGGTACAAGAGGAACCGACGAGACTAGTGGCGTTGCTTTTAATAACAGAACGCTCTAAGACGTAACAATCCATCTCGTTTGATAACCGAGGGTACAAGTTGAGATCCTTTTAATAATAGGACGCTCTAATATTTTTTTTACGTTTCAAATAAGGATAATTTACTTGGCCGTTGAATGTCAGCGCAAGTAGGGTTTGCATTTTCTTCTTTCTAATTTGCACTTTCAGCTCAGACGTTCATACCCACTCTCATCCAATTTGGCAGCATGTCCTTATTTCAGGCAGTCATTTCTCACCCTTCCTTTCCCTGAGTATTCCGCTGAGTCACCTCCAAGACACTAATAATGTGATATGCATCTTTTCCAACAAAAATGGGAAGGGAACACCAACCATCGTGAGCTAGCTCATCATGAGTTATTCAAGAACAAGAGAAGCATTATAGTGGAACACTGAAATTTTCAATTCGGAGTTGGAAACTATCTCTAGGCTACTGACTGCTAACAAAACAGCATATAGAGGTGGATTTTGACAAGGAAAAATAACAAACGGAGACAGAAGAGTGGCAAATAATAAGGGAATTCTTCTACAAAGCTACTAATTTTATATACACTCCATGAATTAAAAGGAAGAAACTTTCTGGAGCAACAAACGAGTTTGCACATTGAAGAAGTTAATGGAATCCCCTTGAACCTCTGGATTGATAGAGCTCCAACTTACCTTTGGCCTCTACTAACAACTTCTCCACCATTTCATCTTGGACCAAGAATGCCTGCTTTGATGCCCATTCAAGCACGGTGAGCACCTCGGCTTTGGCAAGTTCTTCGCTGTCTGGGACATGCAGCGCAATGTAACATAAAAGAATCAATGCAGGACTTTGAACAATCTGCTCTCCGAAATACACAAGCTGGATTAGGTGCTTTGCCCCTCCAGCACTTATTATAGCCTTCGAGTGATCGTCGTGCAGAAAGTTATCAGTGCAGGCAAAGTGAGTGAGGGCAATGGAAGCTTCCCTAGAAATCTCAGCTTCTCGTTCGTCAAGGAGCCGCACCAATGGGCTTATAATCCTTGTCTCTGTCGCTCTAAACGTCCTTGCCAAATACCCAATAACTTTAACACATGGCACAAGAAGTTCTGAATCAGCCTTATCAATGATCTTTAGTACCTGATCAACAACCGCTTTGCAAGCGGGAGAATTGGGCTTGAATGCTGCTCTTCTCAGATCAGCATCTTGCGCTGCCACAGCCGTGATTTCCATCAATGCCATTGCGGAATTGTATTGAACATCTTGAGGTCCTTTCTCCAGGAGGACAGCAAAGCACAACAGCGCCCTCGATTCAGTAATGCTATGGCAAATGGGCGAGTTTCCTTTAGCAAGTTGCCAAAGGGCTCTCGCAGACATGGCCTTTATGTAGGCTTTAGTATCAGCGCCCTCCAATTCCCTCCCCTTAACGCTAGCCCCAGAAAGCGAAGGACTCTGCTGGTGGTGTACATGATTCTGCTTTGCAGAGGTATTGTGATTCGCCCCATTACTCTGCTGTTGTGAGGGTGGCTTAGTTTGCGTTTTCATGGCCATAGTACTAGCAACCACAGCGTGCAGCCGGTTGGCCTGTTTAACCCCGAGTGGATGCAGCATCTCCCGTGGCTTCTCGTCATCCTCATTCACCTTATTGGCATTCGAATTATTACTCGCCAACACAACCGCCTGGATCAAGGTACCTTTGTTGCTAGTAATCGCATACTTACTATGCTCCTGAACAGTTTCGAAAGCAAGAAGCCCAACGAGCAAACGAATGATGTTATGCTGGGCGAAAAGATCCTGGCATTTAGGATAATGACCAGCAAGCTCAGAGACCGCCCAGGCCACCACTGCCTGAACCTTCATATTACCTTCCTTCAGTATCTTCGCGAAAACCGAGCAAACACCCGCATGGATCATGTACTCCACGCTTTCTGGATCACGCCCCAGCAGACCGATCGCCCTTGCAGCATTCTCCTGACCTTCCGGTTTTCCCTCTTTCACCAGCTTCAGCAGCGGCCCAACACCGCCCTCCTCGATGATCAGCTTACCGTACCGATCGTTGTCCCGGGCAAGCGAAACGAGAGAGGCTGCAGCATCAGATCGGTCGTCCAGCGAACCGGTGGTGTACAGAATGGCGATCTGTTCCCAGATTAGACAGAGGATCGGCTCGTTGGCGGCGATGGGAGGGAGGCCCAGGTACTCGTCGTCGCGATTGTGGGGATTGGAGACCCGGAGCAGCCAGGAGACGTCGCCGATGGAGTTCTCGAGCTGAGACGACATTTTGCGGAAGGCCGCGGCCGGGATGATAGTGAATACCCTCTTCACCAGGCCGTTGGCGCGGCACTTCTGGACCAGGGCCAGGGCCTTCTCGAGGACCTGTTCGGTGTCGTCGATGATCCGGCGGGTGGGCCGCTCGTACAGATCGTTGCTGGCCCGAGCGGCCTGCCGGAGCAGGGCTGCCAGCTTCTCCGTCTTGGACTTGAGCTCGCCGCACTCTTGCTTGAAGGACGAGGCCTCGTCGGCCGACTTGACTACCTGGTCCGTCAGCTGGATCGGCTTCGCTAGGATTTGCTTGACTATGTCCGCCATCACTGACCACCACCACCGGAATTGAACTTCAAGATCAGATCAACTCCACGAAGGTCAAAATCGGGCCTATACCCAGTCCAATCACAACCCTCAATTTATTATGGAAAATCGAATCTGGGTAATGACCCCAAACCCAATTCAGAGAACTGGGGTTTTCTGAGAAATTGAAACGGTCAGTTTGCTATCGAAGTGAGCTTCAATCGAGAGTGGGTTTTCGTAGTCTTTAGAGAGGGTTTATTTCACATTGAAGCAGAGCGCATTGGCAATGGGGGAGTGGGTGACTCATTGAAAGTCGACGGTGTTTACAAGGTCAAACGCGTTATTTATTTAGAGATTTCCCTTCTTACTGCCTGCACGTATAACGTTGTTGCCTGTACATACTTCTGCCAGTTTTAAATAGACCTGGCAAAATGATGTCCGTACCGTTATCCGAACCGTATCCGGTCCAAAATGTCGGGTACGGGTATCAATATTCACTACCCGCCGAAATCTGACCCGTACCCGAACCGACCCGTAAATTTCGGGTCGGTTCGGGTCGGTTTTCGGATTACCCGGGTTTACCCGATTTTGTGCCTATATATAACTTTTTTAGGGTTAGAACCTCTCATTTTCTTCTTCTTCCCACTTGATCTGCCGCCTCTGCCTCTCAATTCTCCCTCACAGATCCCTTCTCACAGGTTCCCTTTCTCAAGGCTCTCTCTTTCTCACAGATCTATCGAAGTCACGATCACGCTACTCCAGCCACGGCGCCATGTAGGTCAGCCACGGTCGGTCACTCCGCATCTCCGCCGCCACCTTCGATCACCACTGTGGCCCTGTCGTCACCGATCCGTTAACACCGTGGCCCCGTTGCCATAGATCAGTCACTACCGTAGCTACGTCGTCTCCGCCGCCACGGTTGGTCACTTCGCATCTCCGCCGCCACCGATCCATCACCAGCGTGGCCCCGTCGTCACCGATCTGTCAACACCGTGGCCCGTCGTCACCGATCTGTCAACACCGTGGCCCGTCGTCATCGATCAGTCACTACCGTGGCTGCGTCGCCATCGATCTGTCATCATCGTGGCCACATCGCCACCTTCACTCCGTCTCTGTGGTTGTTGCCTTGTTGGGTAGACTTTCAGTGTGGATTTTGATGATTGTCGTGTATTATGATGTGCAGATTTTGTTTTGTTTTTTTTTTTAGTGTTGAAAATGTTCATATTGGTTTTAATTTTTTGATGGAAAGATGTTGAGATTTTTGTGTAATGAATTTTGATGGAGAAACTATAGTATTTGATTGTGGGAGGTTGTAATTAGTGGTTAATCAAATTCTGTTTATTTAAAAAATAATTAATCAGAAATTGAGGATTTACCCGCGGGTAATACCCTACCCGCAGGGGTAGGGTACGGGTTCCCAAAAATCCTACCCGAAAAAATCCGGGTAAATTATACCCGACCCATTTTTACCCGTACCCGACCGGATTTTACCCGTACCCGACGGTTTTACCCGATTGCCAGGTCTAGTTTTAAACACTCGAAGGAGGGTTAAGTGCAAAACACCCCCTTATGCTTTGGGCTAGTCTGCAGTGATGGTGATTGGGTCCTTATACTTGTATCTAACTCGCCTTTGTTACAAACCCTAACAAGAAATAAGGGGAAAGTAGGGAATGACCCCCTTTACTTTACACGTTGTGCGATTTGCCCCCCTCCACTTCAAAATTAACCACTAAACCCCCCTACACTTACAGAAATTGGGCACCTTAGACGGGTCCGTTATGAATAGTGTGAAATGACCAAAATACCCTTATTTCTTTATTAGTTAATGACCCCCTGTACTATACACGGTGTGCAATTTCCCCTCCTCAACTTCAAAATTAACCACTAAACCCCCTTACACTTACAGAAATTGGGCACATTAAATGGAAACCGTTAAATTTAAATGACAATTTTGCCCATGACCCTCCCCCCCGCCCCCTTCATTCCCCACCCCCCACCCGTTAGACCAGTCCCCACCCCATTCTGCGCTACCAGATTCATTGCAAACAAGGGATTGCTGCAATCTGCACCTCCTCTTCTGGTCAACCCCGCTACAATTGGTGATTCACTGAGCACAACCACTGGTCTTTTTCTCTGACCACCAGGGAGTTACAAAAAAAAAAAGGAACCACGATTGCCATTGGTATATCACCGGCGCAACAACTACCATGATCAGCGTCACAGTAACCACCATTCTGGCCAACTCCCCCAACTTTATACTGTCTGGCTACACATCGTCGTGAGTTGCCTCATTACTGCCATTTCCCACCACCTTGCGTCTGCAAGCCAGTGAGGCTTCTTCATCGGCCACCAACTGACCGACGCAATCAACACCGGTAACATCAATCTCCACAGACACAGGCTATCGGCGTCTGATTGCCGCACATCCGTCCAGATCCCTGCCACCACGATCGACGACCACGTCCCCAAATCGCAGGTCTAATCTCCGTCGTCATTCCACCCCAATCCACAACATCGCGCTAAGCAGCGTCACATGACCACCGTGATTGGCTACACGCCGCTGGGGCTGCACCAGATTCGCGATGACGTTGCCGCCACAATCGCATGCGAGTAGTGTGTGTGTATGTTTGCAGTGGGTGCGCGTTTGTGTCTGGGTTTAGGGTATGTGTGTGTGTGTGTGCGTGTGTGTGCACGTGCGTGCGTGCGTGCAGGGTGTGCGTGGAGTGTGTGTATGTGGGATTGAGTAAAAAGTCTGAGAGGAGAGAAAAGAAGTTGAAAGAATGGTATTAAACTTAAATAGGGTAAGGAAATAAGGGTATTTTGGTCATTTCACGAATATTCATAATGAACCCGTCTAAAGTGCCCAATTTTCGTAAGTGTGGGGGGGGGGGTTTAGTGGTTATGTTTGAAGTAGAGGGGGGAAAATCGCACACCGTCTATATTACAGGGGTCATTAGTTAATTATCCCTAACAGAATGGGCAAAAACGTCATTTACAAAAAAAAATCGTTAGTCAACGCGCGTGTTGACCACGCGCTGTTAGTTTTAACGGTTTCCGTCTAAGGTGCCCAATTTCTGTAAGTGTGGGGGGGTTTAGTGGTTTATTTTGAAGTGGAGGGGGGCAAATCGCACAACGTGTAAAGTAGAGGGGGTCATTCCCTACTTTCCCCAAGAAATAATCCGGACTTTCTTGAGCAAAGCCTTCGTGTGGCATCTTTGGGGGCATGGTTAAGGATTTTTGGCCTATCATCATTGATGATTAGCCTGGAACGTCGATCTTATCGTCACCTGCGTGAACACATTCGTAACATTGGATTATTTCTCGTTATTGTCATTAATTCAGTCTAGAATCCAGTTTAAAGTTGATCTCAAAAATGAATTAGCACCATTTAGTTCCACCCTCTTCGCCATCTGCTTTGTGGCAAATGTATCGTGCCAAGCATCAAAACTTCTGTCGTCGGCATTGATGTTTCTTGTTTGAAAATTAGAACTTAGGTTTTTCTTTGATAAACATGTAGATGTTAATATGTTAAAAACAATTACACAATCAACAAACTACATTTATTAATTCATAAATATTTTTGTCTTTGTTAATTTTAGTGTCTGTATCCAGATATGTGTGCCTGCACCCGTATATGACTGTAAACTAATGATGAAGTTGATGCTGATAGAGCTTGGTTACGAGAATGAATTTGGGAAAAGAAAAAAATTTAAGTAAAAAAAGGGAACCAAACGGCAGGAAAGTCTATGGATCACAACCAACCTACCAAATGCAATTTTTAGCACTTTTATTTGAAATTGTATATGAATCAAGTTCGAGCCGAACAAAAGTATGTTCAAACTCGGGTGTTTAGTTTCTGAACATGCTCGAACTCATGTTCGTTTAATCTTCAAAATTTTACTTGCACTCGTTCGCAGTTTGATTCACAAAAACTTGTATTCAGCTCGAGTTCATTCGTTTAATTGTATGAACGTAATTCGAACTTAAAAACGTGTATTATTATTCAAAACAATTATTTTTAAATCAGAACTACATCTTTCTTGATCTAATTGTATAATTGATTTTACGGATTCCAAGTTTTAACTTAATTTATATTATTATTAGTTGTATAGCTTTTGGGTTTTGAACATATTATAGCTAGGTATTGCCCAGACGAGCCAGTCATGAACGCATTTGTGAACACTTTAATATTTTCATGCTCGGCTTTTAGTAAATGAATTCTAGAAATTTGTTCATGTTCGGTTCATGTATTGTATAAACGAGCATGTATGTGCTCTTTGAATAACGAATCACGACATATTTATGAACAACTCGATTCATTTACCACCATACTTGTATTTTGCAGCTATTTTGTCGGATTCTTCTAGAGATGCAAAGCTTGAGAAGACGTGGCCTTTTTGCAAGTGGTCCGAACCATAAGGTAATGATCTGAAATTAACCCATCAAAATAATTGGGCCCAAAATTTAGAAGTCCATAATTACGAAAAACATTAAATTAATTATGTGACAAAAAGTGGGGTTGAAGTTTCACACTCGTGGTACCCAGGTCGTGCGTCACATGGAGCAATGCTGATCTTTTTGCAATTTATATATTTCTTCACCTTGGTTTCCTATAAGATTGAAACTCTTCGTCCCAATTTTTTATGCCTCAATGACAGTGAGTTTAGACTTTTGTAAAAAAAAAAAAGGGTGTGTTGTTGGAGGGTCGAACACCAATTTTTGGTTACTTTTGTAAACGTCACTAATATTTTAACTGAGCATTAAATGTGCCACAAGTTAATGGTCCCGATCAAGTGACTGATTTTTTGGTGTTGTAAATTTAAAATGTGTGTGTGGGTGTTGTAAACTTGTTAGTAGCTCCCAATCAATTGACCGGCCATAAGTTGTCACTTAAATCAATTTTAACACATATTTTTAGATGAGCTAAATAATTTACAAATATTGAGTTTTCATCCGCACTAATCAAATAGCCGTTACAAGAGCTAATTTAGTCCATGCATTTACGTTTTATCTTCTTTGCGTCTACTGGAAAAGGCCATCACTTCCTATCATTCAATATCTGATAGTTTTTTTTTTCTCTCGATATCTCTTCACAATTATTACCGTGTTTATGCTAGAATTTCAAACAAGTCAAGATTGTTTCAATATCTCCAAGCTATTCGAGTGCTCATTAGCGTGAAAAGAAATACTGAATACAGGAGAGTGTTCTTCCAGTGATGTTCAACACCAAAAGATCGTCTTCAAGGGGCATGCTTCAACTCACATCTTCCAATCTAATAAGTTCTTTCCTAGTTACTCTCGCTTCACGATAACTTTCAGTGTCATATTTCTAATAGACTCATCTACCGCAAAAGTTTGATTTATCTGCTTTCTCTCGACTTTTTCACCCCGGTCCTAATCAGGGGTGTCTCTCCCCCGGTGGAAGGTACTCTCTTCCCATCTCTCCTTCCCACTCATCCCTCGTCACCCTTCGTCCTCGCATTTTAACGTATGTTTTTGGCCATTCTGTTCTCTCTCTTCATCGCAAGTTTCCTCATTTTGCAAGAGCATTGGAGCATTGTTTGTTCTCCTTCACGAGCCGGATATGATTGAATTTTTCAAGGAAAATCCGCCGCTATTCAATCCGTTTTCTCTGCCTAGTCCATCAGCAGTAATGGAGATTAGAGTTTTGGCTTCGTAAAGAAAATCTACGTCGTTGTAGGCAGGTTGAATTAACTGTGATTTGACACATCTCCCCCGTGTCACTTTTTGTGGAACACATAGCATAGCATAGCATAGCATAGCATAGGACCCCTTCGATAGAAAAAGCAATCACCTTTTTTTTGTTCCGCCAAGAAATGTTGGACCAATTCTCGTCAGCTCACCACAACACCAATTACATCGAAGCAATCCACACAGTCTTTTCTATTCTTCTTGACTCACAACGAGAATCATGAATACTTTGGAACTATTCCAACCGCCAGATATCTACACGACAGTGACCAAGGAAGAAGGAATTAGCTGCACGAGTGAAAATCAAGATAGGCACATAAAGTGCATTAATTAATATACATGGTGAAATTACACTAAATATAAGGGAGATCACATAGCAAGTACGAAGAACTGAGTTCAAGATTTTGTGCAATGAGGGGTATGATACCGTGTTAATTTACTATTTGCCGATAAACGTTATGAAAAAAAATGAGCGAATAAGGTGTATTATGGTTTTACAAATATTATTATCAACACGATTCGTAATTTTTACTTAGTTAGCCTAACGGCGACCAGTAGTGAAAATTTTCACTCATAAACTTCTCAGCATACGAATTGGCTACTACTCATGCTATTATTAACGGTTGAACATGTGAAAGTTCATTTCAAAAGTAGCAAGATACCGCAGTTTTCATTTCGCAAAGAAAAAAAAATCATCCTTTGTTCGCGTTTATTGAAGTGGAAAATTTCGTCATGCTTAGTCTTGAGGTGACTATCTATTACTCTATTGAATTTAAACATCAATCAAACACAACTCTTTACTGATTTGTGCCTTTGCTTAAACAGTAGTTTTCAAAGCAATTCAAAAAAGACTTTAAAGCTTTAAAGTTTGAAGCTCATAAGTTTTTGTTTGTTTTAAGAAATAGGGAACATCTGAAATACTAGGCATCAAGGGAATCAAATGCCGGATCGATGTAAACACCAAGGCAGGACAAGATTGGTCGAAAATATTAGCCAGCTTCTTCTCGTGGGGTTCTATCACTATTGTTGGATTTTGTCTGCGGAAGCACGGCTCCGAAACTGTCCTGCTTTTTAGTGGAGTTGCTTCAGTGATTTGTAATTTCGTAGTACCCTTTTTCGGCCGTACCTCATGCAGTATGTCTTTCCAAGAAACACCCCTCGGAACACTGCATAATCGAAGATGACAAGCCTATATACAATCATTTTAGGAAGTCTTGTCATCTTGCAATGTTTGGTTATATAACACATGGGTATTTCTCAAATGCATAGAGATTGAAAGGACCTTGTCACTGAAGAATTTTTCATATTATAGTGATTGATTGTCTCCGAGTTACGATATATACTTCATTATTATTTATTTTCAGTCAAAAAGATCATCATTCCTTTGAAGAGGTCCAAGAGAGCCAACTCATAATCACACGGTATCGATATCTTTCTAATACCAAAGTAACATAATTTTCATGTCAAATTAATTAGGTCGCAAGCCTCCCTACCACAGTAAACTCCTCGGCTACTAAACAAGCAAGCAAAGTCACACTAAACTAGAGATCGACAATATTATTTTTCTCATATCCATCTTCTTGGCTATCAACGGCGATTAATGAACAACTCTTTAAAAGAGAGGGGGAGAAGGACAACTCTGCTATTGAGAGAAAAACAACTCTCTTGTCGAGTGACTTCACGAAACCAAACAACAAAACTGTAAACATTATGAAAAGCGGTTATATTCATCCTTGCATGATGAAGCCACGGTGGAGCAAAGGTGGGATGTCCAAACCATGGCCTGATCTGAATCTTTTGAGCATTCTTTCTCTAGATTTACTCATTTTTGTCGAAGACCGATGCCAAGCTCCTTTATAGACCGACAACACCTACGAAATCTGCAAATCGGTGGAGAAAAACATGATCAATTGCAGTGGAGGGCCTCCCCTTCCATCCCCTAACCGTGGAGGCTTAAGGGAGGAAGGTGGGGAGGGGTGGCTAGAATTTTTCACTCTCTAGGAAAGGGGGAATATTCTCCTTTTAAATTATTCTTTTGCATCAGTTACTTTATATATTAAGAATTAAGACCATCATTTTCCTCATTTTATGAGATTAGAAGTTGCTGCAATTTTATTAAGGCTTTTGTCAATTGCGTTTTCGTAGACATAACACATTCAATGGATAGTCATGAACTAAGGCCCCGTTTGACACTCTTTTTTTCCCTCTTTTTTTTTCAGTTTTAAAAACTGAAAAAAAAGGAGCGTTTGGTAACCATTTTTTTTTCAATTCAAAAAACCAGTTTTTAACTGCAGAGTAAAAAAAAAACTCCAAAAACAGGTTTTTTTTTCACTTTTGGTTTTTTTTTCGACCACCACCACCACCCTCCCACCGTCGGCAGCCACCTCAGGCGACCACCGCCAGAGACTGCCGGCCGCCGGCAGCCACCTCCGGCCGCCGGCGACCACCGTCGGAGACTGCCGGTAGCCACCTCCGGCAGCCGGCGACCACCGCCAGAGACTGCCGGCCGCGGCAGCCACCTCCGGCCGCCGGCGACCACCGCCGGAGACTGCCGGCAGCCACCTCCGGCCGCCGGCGACCACCGCCGGAGACTGCCGGCAGCCACCTCCGGCCGCCGGCGACCACTGCCGGAGACGGCCGGCAGCTACCTCCGGCCGCCGGCCACCACCGCCGGTGACTGCCGGCAGCCACCTCCGGCCGCCGGCGACCACCGCCGGAGACTGCCGGCAGCTACCTCCGGCCGCCGACCACCACCGCCGGCCACCGGCCACCACCGCCGGTGACTACCGGCAGCCACCTCCGGCCGTCGGCCACCACCACCACCACCGTCGACCACCGCTACGCCCCACCACCGCCACCGCAAACCACCAAAAAAAAAAGTCAAAATAAAAAGAGTTACCAAACACCAAAAAAAAAAACCTAAAAAAAAAAGGGGTTATCAAACACCCACTTGTTTTTATAAAAAAAAAAATTAAGCTGCTCTTTAAAAAACTGCTCTTTAAAAACTGAAAACCAAAAAAAAAAATTTGTCAAACGAAGCCTAAATTAGTGTAAATTTCGTAGCAAAGGGAAGTTCTTTACATCCTGGTATACTCAAAACAGTGCCTTCACTCCCATCTAGAGAGAGAGAGACGGGTTTTGTGTGTGTGTGTGTGTGTGTGTGTGTGTGTGGGTTGGGTTGGGGGGGGGGGGGGTGGAGGGCTGAGGGCTGGGCTGGGGTTGTGAGTCACATGCTTGAAATGGTTAATGTGATTTAAGCAGGGGTGTCAAATCAGGTCCTATACATTTATTATCCAACTAGTTATCGTGACGATGAGCGCACAAAATAAAGTTATTAATAATAAATTTGTGAAAATATCAAGCATGACATTCAAATGTTTATTGTCACGTTTTTAATGAATATTAACTTGTGAAAATCAAATATGTATTTATAGGTTTTATTTGCTATTTAAATGTTTTATTTTGTTCACTTTTTGAATTTTTTTTAAATGCCACATGTCACCATCTTTAAATAGGTAATTTATGTAACAGCAAAAGAGAGCTACACTAAAAGAAGGATTTTCTTAATATATAACATAAATAGATAGATAGATATAGATGATATAGGCCAATTATGAAGGTTAGCATCAACTTGTTTATTGGTTTTAGAAATAAGTTTTAGATCAAACCATAGTTATCATTTAAAATAAATTTTAAGTTTTTCTTAGCAAAATTAGGTTTAAGCTGTGGATGATGATTGCAAATGATAAAAAAATATTGGAATTTGAATAAAAGATACTAAAAGTACACTTTTTTATTTATAAGTATTTTGGTATAATCCATAATCCATAATCTTCAATTCTTGGATTGTGATTTAATCAGGTTTGAGTTTTGAAAGATTATTTTACTATATTTTTGTCAAGCATCTAACAACCTAATTTAATCCAGATTAATCAATTTTACCATATCATATAATCTATTCGAAACAGAATCTAAAAATTTCTATCAATTGGGGGTATGCTCATGGGGTGGGTGGTGATGATTAGTGTGGTAAGACATATTACATGGTTACTACCAATTTTTTATTTAGTGACTGTAAAAATATGATGTTAAGAAGTGTCGCTGAACGTGTAACCAAAATGGTCACAAATCATATCCACTGATCATCAAAATTGTCGCTACGCGGAGACTGCAACTACTCTTCGTATAATCTGAAAAGAAGTCATAATATAGCTCTTTTGAGCTTCACTCCCACCTTTGCGATCGGCCAAATTTGTGCCTCTAATAAAAGAATAGAAATAAACCTATGTACAAAGCCATTCTTTCTTCCTCTTCCTCCTTTTTCTCAATCCTAATTTCATAGCATAATTATTATTATTAGTCGCATCTCATACAGAAAACTCGAGACTCAACGAACTCATGCACGTGCATGCTTGAAGGTACTGCTTTAACATTTTCCATATTTTGCTTAGGGTCCCATATCTCGATCAGCACTGCTTTTGGTATCTGAACTGTTCCCTTTCTTTGCTCGTGACTCAACAAACAGCTTCGATATTGTGAGGTGCATATCACTCCACTTTACTGTAGCATGGAGGTATAAGTTATCAGGTAGCAGGCAAGAATGATGAGTTTGATGAATGCAAGGCCAGCAGATTGATTCGTAACACATGTGGACGACGGACACACCATGTGAGGAAGCAACCCGTATTGTACGTGGGCCACTTCTCTGCTGGTGAATCTTTCACCGGGATCAATACAGAGGCATGCTCATATGAGCAAACCCTGGCCTCGTCCTGAGGTGCCTGTGATATTTTTGCTCTTTGTTGTCCTTTCCAAAAATAATACTGTCGAAAGAAATGAGTACGGATTCACAACGCATGCAATTACAAAATGATGACATGTGATCGAAAGGAGAATGACATGACTGGTTGCCATGGACGGACACGTAAATTGCAGAAGTTTTACGTTTGAATTTGTAAAAGGAAGCTCATTATTTGATGAGAAGTTGAGTCTCTTGTACAAAGTGACACCGAAATATATATATATATATATATATATATATATATATATATATATATATATATATATATATATATATATATATACACTATGAGTAGAAGTGAAGTAACGTCATGCTTACAAGTAAACTGACACACGGATGAAATTTCTTTACTAAGGTGTGAATTAGTATAGGAACACATTTTAGCTCATACTCGAATTGTAAGAATCTTCCTCAAACCCCGTGTATAGTTATAATTAGTAGTTGCAAAATATTTGTAGTAACTTTTTTTAATACTTTTAACGACAATTATTAGCAGTACTTTTTTAGCGTCACCAAATAAAAGTCATTAAAAATATTTAGAGATAATTTATCGTCGTTGTATAATGGTAGGAGAAAGATTCCTCTAACCGGGATAGTGGCCAAATTTTTTCCTTAGTATAGTAACATGGAAGATTATACTCAAACCAACAGGAATCTTGCTATACTTATTTTCTGTGCAAATCATTCTCTTTGCATTACAGCATAATAACAAAAAAAAAACCATGTTGAAAAGTTAATCCCGGTCAGAACCTAATTATATATTACTATAGTTTATATGAAAGTCCAAACTGAGAGAAAGTACCCACATCACTTTTTACGTGGATACGCTGCGTGAACCTTCCATCTGACTTGTTGAAAACACTTTGAATTTACTCACATTTGTAATAATGATTTAGATTCATTTTTTCTCTCTCATAATCAATTTGATTTGGAATTCCTTTTTGCGATTTGAAATTCAACCAATTAGATAGAGTTTATATTTCTCTCTATTCTATCTATGTCAATATGTCCCACTTAAAAATGTTATTTATATCTTATAAATTCCATTAATTCCAAAGATTTGCTAAAACTAATTCTCTGTAGATTCCCTTTAGTCTTTAATCTTTTCTATTGTTTAAATAATTTCAATATTCTTATTGGTTTTTCTCGCTAACTAACATAATCTCCCTCTCTTTTTTCTCATTACAAGTTTATATATGTAGTTTACTCTCCCATTTTATTTTCAATCATTTGTTATAAATCTTTACCATTTTTAATTTCTTCATGACCTTGAATAATACAAACATCAACACGGATTATTATTAGTAGTATAATCACTACTATTGCTATTAGTTGGGATATACTATTTCAATATTTTATACACTACAGTATTTTTTATCTTCATTTGTTTCTAAAAGCTAAAAATTATTACTCAAGTTCATTTTAACGGAAAATTTGATAGGAAAACTCATATAAACAAGTGAGAACATTTTTTAATTTTTTTTTTGCTATCAATTTTTATTTTTATTAGGCATATACAAGTATGAAGTCTTTGAATCAGTATCTTGACATGGGTGTGTTAATAATACAGGTAAGCATTTAAAGCTATTTTTTTTCAATTAGGTGCATTTGATAATAATTGGCGTTATAGCACTTGAAAAATTAACTCCTGCCAAAAATAGACAAAAATTTTAATCAGATTAATTAACACTTATCATTCAATTTAAAGTAAGATGGTCAAAAGTTATTGAACAAATTTTGGTAAAAAGAATAATTACTATCAGGATGTAATGCCTTAGAAATTCGGAGCTCCACTGCCCCGAACTCCCGGGTCATTAACCTACCGAATCACATCAAACATGTCAAATCTGTTCACAACACATATTTCAAAATATTTAATCCGATACCATCTCAAAATTCTTCAAACACAAGCATACAAGGTTGCTCAAACTTAAACTATATTATAACCTAAATTCTTTACAAACTCGGGTCCTTATGAAACACGGTGACAATACCGACCCACACAGGGGTCTCACTACACTGTAGTGGTGGGCTTACCGAAATCTCACACAGACTTTAACTCATTCCCGAACCTGCTACAGCTTGTCATCACCTACAGAAGGGAGCCAAACTGAGGATGAGCTTTTGAGAGTTTAGTAATGTCGTACAAGGACCAACAAAAGAATTACAACACGATTCCAAGAATCCCACTGACGAAGATTTACAGAATACTTCAAACGGTCAAAAACTCAATGATCTTCAAAAGGATCAAAATTCATCAGAAATTGATACTAAAATAAACAATAATGCTCAGGATTGGTTTCAGAACGATCAATAAAAGATTATCTTCATAGCCATCATTCCAAATACAATGAGAATTTTTCAAAGGATTTCAAAACGTACACAGATCATCTGAGACAGTTCTTTCCAAAATACACTGAAGATTTCTCAAAAACGTTTCAACACGAGCATAAATTATTTATGAGAATACTTTCCAGTCATTTCCGTAGCAGTCATGGCAATATACAGAACAGAGAAACTCAAATATCAACGTTGATCCGGGGGTGATTGCAATGTCATTCTGGCAAGCTAAAAAAGTGTACACATGGATGATGTACCAGAATATAATTACTAGTCTCATTGGATACTAGCCTACATCTCATGCAGGATTCAGACTAGCCTTATAACGCCCGCCTCAGAGTAGAACATAACAGATTCTCAGGTCAACACAGATAAATCACAAATAAATAGCAAAACAATTGCAGATAGTTATCAAATTTTGGCCCAACAATTTGAAAGAACGGATACAAACAATAATCAAATTTGCTTAGCATGCAATACAGGCGAGCATCACAGGATTTTCAAATAATCGATTAAGGTTCAACATTGGGGTTTTCTACTTAATAACATATTGATATCAGTACACAATTCAGAGTTTGATATTAGTCATAAATGTATCAGAGGAATATTTATGAGTACGTGTTATCAAAACAAGGGTTCGGACGAAAGTCCTTACCCAGAGTTCAGATAGAATCCCTTACTTGGATCCGCAGCTAGCTTATCCTAACCGGAAGTCTTTAGCTTTATCGTAAATGGAATGATCAAATCATCAGAACATAGTCTACAGCACAATATTATAACTTATTACGGACTCACACATGCTCCCAAAATAAACCTCCCTCACCGCGTATGTAAAATTATCAAAACGGCCCTGAAGTGTAAAATTACCAAAAATCCTCTCTGACTTAAATCACCCAACGGCCTTCCCGTAAGTAGAATCACAAAAATAAGCTTTTCATAAATGAATTTATGCAAAAATACCTTAGGTCAAATTACCAAAATACCCCCTTCAGGGTGGCAAATTACCAAAATGCCCCTGTGAGTTTCTGGCACCGAAAAAAATCCCAAAATAGCTTAAAATGCTATTTTAAGTATCCTAATATCATTTCTGGCTTAAACTGTATTTTAAAGAATTTTCACCCGAAAATTCCTAAAGGGTGTTCGGATCGAGCGTTAAAAGGTCAGTTTCGAAAAAAATACTTATCGACCTCAAAATGGCACGAAATTTTAGACAATGAATCATCAGAATAAAATAGGGTTTTCATAAAATTTTTAGATTAAAATAATTTTGTTTACTATGTTAGATAATCCACTATTCCTGTTTAATCGGTGCCCTAATTTAACATCCTTCGCGGACACCGAATATTCCTGAAAATTCCAGAGTGTAGGTCTCATTAAAAATATTGGAAGTTACAGTTTTGCACTTTGTCTAATTTTGGCCCTAACTATTTATAAAAATTTGGATTAAAAACTGATTAATTAATTTTCTACCTCTAGTCACAATTGCCATTACTGTTCAAATCAAGCACCTACTATTTCACCTTCAAACACACACATTTCGTCTTCAACCTCCAGCCAAAGCACATGGTCCCTTTAAACTCATACATACACCCACAAAATTGTAATCAATCCACTAAGAAAGACACCTACATGAGATTAACTTCAACACAACACATCCTAACACCATTTAAATCACACAGTTACATCTATAATTCACAATTCATAACCCATATCTTCAAGAACACACAGTCTGAAATTCTTCCTTCATGCACATACCCATTACCGCACTTCACACGTATATTACACTCAAAAATATCTTCATTAACACATTTAACCAACATATAAACACCAATTTCCTTCTCTTCTCTCTCTTATTCTTTCTTCCTTTGCCTTCCTTTTTTTCCTTTCTCTGTTTTTCTAACTTCTGTCGAGTCTATTATTTTCTTTCCTTCTCTAATTCTATTTTTTTCTTGTTTTTATTCTCTATTTTCATTCTCTTCTATTTTCTTCTCTCTCTTTTCCTTTCCTTTTCCTTGTACACCCACAATTCCATACCTAAGATACGAACAACCTCATAATTTGCAAACACATACATGAACACACAGTGAACACACATAGCACACTGCCTTAACCCACGGCACACAACAAACTATTAGAATTGTTGCAAGAAACAGGCAAGAACAACTCCAAAAATATAATATAAAACAGCTGGTTGAGGCGTGGACTAGGTTGTTCTCTTAAGACGATTCGCGCCCCTTCGGAGAATTACCACCGGTGTAGTAAGGTTATTGACGAGTCTCCTCCAGGATACAACAACCCAGCTTTCACTGTTGCTTCACTCGTAATTCTGTATAAACGAATGAAGCAGAAGCTTCACTCGATACCTTACCAAAATGCCCACAAGTCTAAGTGTTTAGAAATAAAAAAAGAGAGTTTGAGAGTTGTGCGTCGAAAAGTGAGGAAGAGGTCTCCTTTTATAGGTGAAGAAAAATAGCTGTTGAAAATCTATTACAAAAAAAATAAATTCGAAATTTATTTCAGAAATAAAGTGCTGCAATAAAAAATATGATTGTTGGGAAGTAATACCGTAAATTTCAGAAACTCGTATCTCCCCCACTTGTCCTTCCTTCTTTGGGCATGCGAGTCTTAAACTGAAGCACATCTTACTTAAAGGCCAATGAGTGTCACTTTATATACTCCTTAAAGTCCTTTACAATAGCCAATGTGGGACAAAAACTTTTCAAAAGTTTAAATATGTAAGAAAATTTTTACTTTTCATTTTCAAGTAACGTGAGACTAAAGTATTTTATAATTTTATTCAAAACTTTGATGCTTTTTCAAAACCAATCTTGAAAACAAAGAGAATTTTTTATTAAAATACTCCAACACAAGCACACACACTGGAAGGGGTAGGGGATTGCCCTTAGAGGATTCCCTCAATCTTTCCCACTTTCTCTGAAGTTTTCCCTTTTTCCATAGTCCCCTGCTCTTGCTCTGTTTCTTGTTGCTGCTTCTTCTTTAATGTTCTCTCTTTTTGTTTTTCCTTATCTTTCCCGTATCTCCTTCCCTTTCTTTCTTTTGTTTTCAATTTGATCTACTCTTCGTTGGTCCACACATAAAAGAGTTGGAGGTGGCATTAATCAAATGGGTTTTTTCCAAGAATTTGACACTTGGGTACAAACTTTTAAAAATTACAAATTAACCTCCAAATTTTCTATAATTGCAAATAGATCCCAATTCTTATGTAATTACACTTAAGCCCCGAAATTAGTCTTATCTTTATTAATTTAAATAAATGTCACTAAAATATATACTATTACCCATTTTATTATTTCCTTCACAGAGACATCAATTTACAGTTATGCCCCCATAATTTTCTAAAATTACAAAAATGCCCCTAGAATTTCTAAAATTACATTTTTGTCCAAAATTCTTTTAAGTTTCGATACTCTACTAATACCCGAGCATTGCTCAACTTTAACGGCCATTTTTTTTTCGGAACCTAAATGATTATTTTAACCGGCTCTCGAAGTTCGGGATATTATACAGGATGCTGCCACAATTAATCTGCTGGTAACACTCTCCACCACTAAAACCACTATGTCCTTTTGCTACCACCATCATAATTACCACGACCTAGTCGTTGTTATTACCACCACACCACCGTGGTCACCACCAGGATGACATCGCCACTTCTACCACACCGCCGTTGTCACCACCACGCCCATGTCCGTCAAAACTATCTCTATATCTATCACAACAACTGGCCATTTTACCGCTTGTTGTTATCACCACAATCATTATTCCATCACAACTGCCATCACAGCACAACCAACATGGTTTTGACGAGAAGAAATTATAAATACATACATAAATGTATTATTATGGTGAAATAGATCAATTATAAAAATAGAACACTTTTTAAACATTTGCTTTTGGTTTACCGAACATTTTGCTTTTTGTAAACAACCCCTAAGTGAATTTCAAGGAAGTCCTTTTTTTTGGCAATACGTGGCTCTTCAATAATCACGAATATTCACTAATTGCATAGTTTCTGACGATTTAACTGAGCTATGTACCGCCCCTCGTATGTAGGTGAATTTATGGGATACAGTCATTAAATTCATCGCGTCCTTTGATCAGATGAAGTACAAACAGAGTTGACGGTTGTGATAAAATGACCCATTTGTCCCGTCTTATCTGTTTACACTGTACTAACTACAGAAGTTAGGCAACTTTTGACAAACTTTAATCCCAGTCAAGAAAAACTTCAAATTCGTCAATCGAACGCATTCAAAGACGAACATATTGTCGCTAATTTCATAACCAATGTGGCGTGAAGAAAGGTTTTTGGCGACAAAATTTATTCTTCAATAAAAGACAATTGTCCTTGATGAAAGTCCATTTCATCAAGAAATGAACACTCTAAATGAGCAATTAGTTCATGAAGAAAAGAACTGTTAAATAGTCAACAGGTCTTTATATTCGTCAGTAATGCCACACCTTTATTGACGAATGACATACCCGTGGCCAGGGGGTCAAACTATTCCCTAATGAATTTGTTTGCCTCTAAAGGTGTTTTCCAGAATAAAGAAAATTTTCTTCTCAAAGGTGTTTATTTGTATGAAAATATAACAAAATTCTGAAAATGTAATTGGAGTGCTTCAAACCTAAAACTTAAAACCATCAATTTTGTACAAAAGAGTAGTCATTGCAAAAGTTCAATAAGTAGAGATGGATCATTTAAAAACCTTAAAAGTAATCATCCCTTAGCACTTGACATTGTTTGTACAAATTCTGCTCACACTAATGGTGCATTGACCTAAGCCATTATGCAGTTAAGTACCAGACATTGAGGTCAGTACGTTGAACCCATAAAAGACTTGTTCAATTAAAGGGTTAATAATAAAATTATCTCTAAAACTAAACACTGTTTTGTGCGTCTCTCCGTGTAATTTCAATCTCGACAAAAATATTCTTTGAATATACGTGTTTGTTGCAAACAACTCAAATACCGAATATTCATTTAAAATAATCGTCAAAGTGATCATACGCGTGCTGCGTGCCATTTTTATTGATCAAAGTGAAGGGTAAATTTATAATTTAACATTAATAGCACCCCCCCCCCCCCCCCCCCAACCCAAATGATGATGTTCGGACAAAAGTACCCCTAATATAAAGAGGATTCTAGTAGAACGAAAGGGCAAGCATGCCATCCCCTTGCGCTGGTGAAATCTTTTTCCCATATTTTCACTAATTCACCTTCACCTACCGTCGCCGACTCACCATCACACATTTGGACGTCGCCACCCCACAAACGACCAGTGGGAACAAACCACTGGATGCCCTCAGGGAGCACTAGTACCACCACGCAAGATGCTCCCTGAACTATATATACTCCGGCGGAGGACAATATATTACTCAAGTAACTGATGTGGTGTTGTGCTCAGCAATGATGGTGGTGAGTAATTGGTGCGGTGGAGCATGATGATTGTTTTTGGTTGCAGTAACGAGGTTGATCACGGTGGTGGCTAATTGTGGATGGTCACTACTGGTAGTGGGTTAGGATGATCGGCATCGGTGGTGACGGCGGAACTAGAGGTGTCAAATGAGCCGGGCTTGGGCCAGCCCAACCCAAGCCTATCGGGCCTCCAGTAAAACGGGCCGGGGCCGGGCCAAGGGGGCTGCCAAACGGGCCGGGCCAGATTCTAGGGATATCTGGGCCCAGTCCAAGCCCAAGCCAACATTTAGGGCCGGGCTTGGGCCAGGCCCGGGCCCAAAATTTTTTTTGTGTGTAATTTTCTTTCTTTTATTGGCTATAATTATCCCTCTTTACTCATAATGTTGTTTTATTAGAGATACTACTTCCTCGTGAATTTATCTTGAATTGGGAAAAAAGAATTGGTTACTACATGAGTATTTCCTTTTAAATATATGTCTAGTAATTTTTATTTTGTAATTCTAAAATAATTCTTAAAAGAACGTATGCAAAACGATTATAATGCTAAAACGATTGTTAAAAGAATGTATGCAAAATCTTGATCTCAAAATATATCTCAAGATTACGTTTCTTTATCCGACAGTCTACATAAAAATGATTACTAATTATCCGAAGTGCGAAGCAAAAATATTCTTATAGAGCCATTTCTCAATATCACCATGACTCTCAAAGTTTGGGGTATTTTTATAAATACGTAAAGTTTAGGGACATTTGTGTAATTTTATAAAAAAAATAATTTAAAAATCATGTTTTATTGTCTTGCTACCTCCTCCTTGATACAATGGCTTAGCTAGTTAAATGTTAAAATATGAGATATGTGAAAAATGGATGTCTTGGATGGAAGATAATGAAGGAAAAAAAAAAAGGAAAAAGAAGAACCAAGAGGTCCAAAAAGAAAACAAGAAACAGAGAAGAGAAATGAAAAGCCAAATAGTTTGGCCCAAATAGGGGGCCAAATTAGGGCCAGAAAAGGGCCCAATTTCGGGCTTTTTTAGGCCGGACAGGGCCCGGGCCATTTTTGGTGAAACCTTGGCCTAGTCCAAGCCCAGGTTCAAGGCCCTTTATCCTCAGGCCTGCACTATTCATTACAGGGCGGGGCCTGCCCGAGCTTTTTTCGGGCCGGGTCGGGCCAGCCCGCGGGCCGCCCGGCCCATTTGACATCTCTAGGCGGAACTATGAAACAAAGGGCCAAGACGGGCTTGGGAGGTGAACAGAACACGGCGATAAGACATCACATTTGTAGTTTGAAAGCAAATCCAGATTCTGTGAGAAGAAAATGATTGTCATCAGTTTGTTTTCAAGAAAACCTAATCTTATACATTATAGGTTTCACTTCTTTTTATCACACTTTAACTAATTTACATGTAATGTTATAATAGAACATAAACTTTGGACCTTGCCTCGGCTGAGTAAATATAACTAGTACTGTAAGTATTATTGAAGGTTAATAGGAAAATGATAAAGCACAAAAGTAAGTCAAAATAACCATCAAGGCATACAATTAGTGGCAGAAGGAATGTACCATAGGGCATTACATGGTCAACAAACAACATCGGATGCACTACAGACCGGGCAAACAACCATCACCAACCAAGCTCAGCAACATAAAATGCCTGAAAAAAACAAATAATGGCTACAGCATGTAGCCGTCATGCTGAAAAGACATCTTGCGTAATACTAGTACAAATAAAACGGTTTCAACGTGATGGTTTTTTGATCGGTCTGTAGAGCAAACGACAAACTTAATTGAAAATCATTTCAAAGGTAGATTCAAACAACTATAAATTATTTACTGAATGCCTCACTACTGAGTCACGACTCATGCGTCGAGTAACGACTAAGTCACACCCAAGTTACTACAACACCACCTTCGCCACCCAAACCATATGAAGAGTCGCCCGAGCCCCATGAAAAATCTATGATCACTAAGAGGATATAATATGCAGCACTACCGACCCCAAAATGGTAACAGGCTTGCATTAGGATTTGCTAGAAACAAAAAAACAAGCCTATAAATATATTATCCTTATCTGCCGACGAATATAATTAATTGAAAGCAGGTGGTGCATGATGTTCCAAATGTGACATTCTGATGTAAACAGGGCATAGGCTTTTCATATCTGAAGTTCCATAGAATAATAATTATCCTAGTGAGGGAAAAGTTTGTAAAGTTGAGGGAAATTTTGGAGTCGGATATGATAGTACAAGAAGCAAGCTAATAAACTTTGGCTTCTATTCGGGTCGTAAGAATCTTCCTCTAACTCCTTGTATAGTGACAATTAATCGTTACTAAATATTTATAGTGACTTTTCTTCTAAGACTTTTATAGACATTTATTAGCAGCACTTTTTTAACGCCACTAAATAAAAGTTATTGGAAACATTTAGGGACCATTGATTGTCGTTATATAAGGGGCAGGAGGAAAATTCCGATAGTAGTCAATTTTTTTCCGAAGCAAGTAGAGGGAGGGATTGTCGGAGTCAATTGCCGAATATAGAGTGTGTTCTATTGCTAGACCCCTCCCATCTCTTACTCGTCCAAAATTATCAGGTGATGCTTCACATGTTAAGTATCTTCTAGACAACCAATTTGATTTTCTCTTTCAGCTACGTTAATGAAGGTTTTGGACCGATACTTATTTAGCACTTACTCTCAAATGTGTCTCAATCTGTGCGTGCGTGGAGTACATAAATAAATAATCGATGATCGCATGTATTGTTTATCTTCGATGATATTTTCCATAAAACCATCAAACTTTAACAAAAGTCTCTACTAAGCTACGCAAAATTTTTCTTGCATGCAACTATCTGGCTCTGTACAACAATTGTATTTCAAGAAAGAAGAATACTACTCTAATGGTGGAGCTTGACATAATTTTGAAAATTTTCATGTTAGTCAGCAATGCAATTGCAAAAAGTTACATAACGGCTTAAGTTTTATGGTTTGAAGTATGATGAAATATGGTGACTCCCTTATTTTTCGTATTTTTTTCTCTTTCCCTTTCCTCTCTATCCTTACGGCAGTCTTATTGGGAGACATAATTTTTCGTATTTCATTGCAAAAGGAGAAGAAAGTCACATTGTCCATAACCTTTAGGAAGTGAGGAAAAATGTGCATTTGAAGTGAGAGTACGTTCACGCCATATACAGTATAAAAGAAAAGTGCTGCGGTGTGCCGTATCTGGCCCAAGAGGGAAAACAATCTTGGGTTAATTTCACCCAAATTCCTGAAGTTATAATGAAATTACTGTTATTCATGAGACTAAGTTTCAAACGGTAAGAGACTGTGACCAACAATTTTAAAAAGGTACCAACCGTGTGCATCCGTCAATGACAACAGTATCATAAACGCCGGTTTTTATTTGAAACACAGGTGACTACGCGAGATCGTGAATCGCTCAATCTCAATCCTTGGAAGACGTCCCCTTGAAAAAGGCAACGCTTACAACTAGCAGCTTAAAATAAATCAAACAGTATCTGTGCATATATATGCATATTGGGTCTATCAAAAGTGAGAAAGGACCTGTTTTCTGGAAAGCAGAGTGCATTTTCCTTTTTTGTTACAGGAAGCTTTTTTATTATCAATTTTTTTTGAAGGAAAACCTTTTTTTTTTAGGGTTAAAAGTCCCGTATTGCATTATGATTCAAACAAATGTACAATTTCAGACATTTAGACGCAGTATTTGCTTATCAATCTCTTAAGCTGAGCAGAAATCTCTATTTTGATCAGTATATCTGGGACTCTTTTCCAGCTAACTCATTGCTACATAACATATAAATAACCTTGAACAGTAGCCATAGATTGTGATTGCTATAAATATTTTGCACATTTTGGCCTTGAAACTCTTTCCTCTGAAATGTTATATAGCATATTGAAACAGCTGATACCATGGAATTTGGGGCATATTAACCTGTAATTTTCTCATACCTATATAGCCTCCAGGACTTAGTAGCAAAAGAACATTGCAAAAACATGTGATCTTCATTCTTTTCATTTCTCTTCTTCTCTCTCCTTTATCTTCTCTTCTCTATATAAGTTCTCTTCTGTTCCATGGATTGAACCCTTTTTTGCTTATCAATATTCCAATAATAAAAACTTTTTGTTCATTTAGTTTTTCAAACATGCGGTTTTGCTGAATATTACTATCGATGGATTCTGTATGAAGTCTTTTTTTGTTTATTGTTGTTTTCACTCTAAAAGAATTTTCTTCGCATGCTTTTATCAATTGAACCTACAGCTTTGCTAAATAATGTTACCGATGTATCGACATGGGATATAAAAGTTAACATGGCAGCAACGTGAAACTTTTCTGTTATCTCTGTTTATCTTTTGTTGCGCGTTTTTATGAGGAGAAACTTCTTGAAGTTGCAGTCAGAGGCTACTAACAAGTGCCCACTACTAATATGACCAGTGACGTTTAATTAGTGACGCTAAAAAATGCTTATAAGATTTATTTCCGGAAGTACCCACAATAATGTCACAACTCATTTTTAACATCATTAGACGTTACTATAATATGTGCCTCTACAAGATGCATTAGCAATACAGGTGCAGCTTAAACGCAAATAGACGGGCTAAAGATCTTCTTTGGCCCACCCCAGATGTGGACACACGAATTCAGGCCCAACCCATGAAAACTTGATGGGCACGAACAGAATTCCGGCTTATCCGCTCTTCTGGGAGCCTCTTTCTTTGCATGCATGCACCGAAGGGGTTCTGTATTGGACAGCATATGACTATGAGAGATGTCAGAGAGCACTCATTTCATTTTACCTAGGTGACGAGGTGTTCAAGGAAACACCATTGCCAGATCTCATTAAAGAAAACGGGTATAATCTCAGTCGTTTTGCATTGTACAATGGCTCCATATCTTGGATGTGCTGCTATAATCATGACTCCATGATCAATCCCAGCATTCACTTATGGGTGATGACAGAGGACTACCAATGGGTTAAACAATTCAGTATTGGACCAATTTCAATGACCATAATCCCGTTAGGGATCTGGAATAATGGCAATTTGATTGTGTCTGGCTGGGATAGTCAGCTGTTCTCGGTAGACCCTAATACCTTACATATGAAGGATCTTGGACTTCAAGGGTATCAAGCTTTTGTGTACAATGAGAGCCTAGTTAGTTTCGGTCAAAGGGAGAGATGAACACATAGACGAGCCAAAGATTTGAACTCGTGGTAGTAAGGGGACAGGGGGCTTACTCGCACTTAATAACAATTAGGAAATATTGCGCAATTAATAATTTAGACTTCGTTTGACAAATATTTTTTTATTTTTTTTTTGGTTTTCAGTTTCCAAAAACAATAAATTAAAGAGCAGTTTATTATTATTTTTTTTACAAAAACAAGTGGGTGTTTGATAACCCAGTTTTTTTTTTTAATTTTTCTTTGGGTATTTGATAACCTAGTTTTTTTTTTGTGATGGTTTGCGGTGGCGGTGGTTAGTGACTGCAGGCGGTGGCCACCGACAGTCGCCGGCGGTGGCTGCCGGCCTTCGACAGTAGCCGGCGGTGGCTGCTTTGATCGAAGGGATCTTAGCAAGACCAACTTTGTGGCTATAGGCCGGCTTGTTTGACTTAATTCTTCGACCACAGGATGCCAGATTGCTGGAGATAATGTTGATAGTCCAACTGTATCCTTTGTCACATTGGGCGTCTAATGGCCACTTGATCAAGGTGCTAATCGACTTGACACGCAAAAGCGAATGTGGTTTGAGATTAAAGACACGAATAAAACGGGGTTGGGCCATATAGGGAGAGGGGCTCACAGTGACCTTCGACCAAGGTTCTACAGATTGTGTCGAATCGTTGTTGTAGAATAGATCTGAAACTATGACCGGTCATTTGGGTGGCAAAGGAGAATCAGAGTCATCGTGGATAACTCGGTGACGGAACTCATTTTACTATGTTTGTTTACGGTGCACGTCTCATGATATCATTAATAATCAATTTTCATCTATATCAAGGTTAATTTTCATCGGAAACTAGTTTGTCAAGAATGTCGAGGAAATTATTTATTCTTTAGCCAGACTAGAAATTGAGCGAAACTATATTTATCATCTCCAATGTTCGCTCAATTGGAAGCTCCTGCGAGCGTAACCGTCGTGTTTGAACACAATAGGAATCTCGCCATTATATCATTGTTACCCTGATCAAGTCAACTCATTGTATGAAAGGGTTAATACTTGAGTCTCACTCCGAGCATTATATTGAATTGCGTTTCATTTATTTAAATACTAAAAGGAGCTAAATTTTGTTGACACTAACAGACAAAAGTTGGCATGGGTCCCAAAATGGTAGAGTCACATGTTAATAATAAAATCAAGATAAGGCTTAACATAATGGCTTGACTCTACCAAAATATACGGGGCATTGCTAAAGAAAGCCCGTTCACATGTGCGAACGGGCCTCCCAGCCCATAAGTTTTAAGGTGCTTACTGCTTCATAAAAGTTGTGTGGCCATTTGTGAGATGGCGGTCACCTTTCTTCCATGAAAAGACCAATCTATCCATGACTTTAATACTCCGTCTCTCAAAATATCTTCTGCAATTGCTAAATACTTTTTGACAGCGGTGGAAGATGCCCCTTTTTCCTAGCTGCGTTTGTTCTTTATTCAATCGCTTATGTAGTGCCATTATGTTATATATTTTTGACGAATTTTACAAGTCGACAATTGCACTTTTAGAGGAAGGTATGTGTGGATTTGTGTGACGATTGTCCTGTTGATGATGACGAGTGGTCCGGAGATAGGATGGAGAGGGACACAATCAATTACCACAATGGTGCTACTATTTAGTGTTGGAAGAGGTAAATTGAAAGGGACAAACGATATATTGCCATTTTCGCGAGACGTATGCTTGTTCGCAGATGCGAACAGGCTCACCTTGTCGGTACTCGGCGTGCATATCAAGTCACCTCGCAGTTTGTCTACAAACACAAACACGAGGGAATGTCAATTGCACTTCCATTTGGTAACCATCTTCTCTCTTCTTGTTTTATATCTTCAGAATATGAAAGAGGTTCTTTTTTCTTAGGAAACTGAAAATCATCTCTCAACTTGCTTGAATATCATTTTTCACAATTGAAAATTTGTAATTCTAATCAAAAACCTTCTTTAAGAATATGAAAACTCCTCGAGTTGGTAATTGATGTTTGAATATCTTTGAAAATGATAATCAAAGGAGTAACAAAAACTCAAAACACATGAAAACAAGAAAATAGTAAACGAACGAACCGAGCCTTCCTAGCTCGAATCAATGCTCTATTATTTCGTCACTATAGGCAATATTTTGTCACTCAAAATAGCCGAACCAAATGAGCAGTGACCCCGTAGCCATAGATTAGTGCATGATATTCATAAATCCGTTGGCTCCGGTTAAAATTACTACGCACAAACTATGCTTCTTCACATGTATATACGCACAATACCCAGACTTTTAGTATCCTACATATTACAGCAACTGCCACTGTTCTATATACTAGTTAATGTTTCTAACTCGTGAATCGGGATCAGGCGAAGAGTCAACTCACCAACACTGATCCGTCTCCCAGTTCCGGCGAGTGCAACCGGGAAACCTCGAAATCAACGAATCCGCAGATGCCGATACACCAGAGTACGATCCGGAAGACCGGTGACTCCGAAATAGCCTCCGGTCGTAATCAGCGCGTTTCTCGGGGTCCGATAATGTGGAGTAGGCCGCATGAACCTTGATGAAGTCGTCGGCAGTGGAGTCCTTCCGGCCGATGGCCACCGCGTCGGGGTGGTAGGTCCTGGCCAGCTTCCGGTACGCGGCTTTGATCTCCATGCCGGTGGCTCCCATCGGGATACCGAGCACTTCGTACAGAGAGGCGCACGAGAATGACGCCAGCTTGGGAGGGGACAAGCACGTGCCGGACGAAGTGTGGGCGGAGACACGCGCGATGCGCGGTGGCCGGAATCTTGTGGACGACGGAGGCGGAGGGGGTGGAGGTGAGCGGAGAGCAGAGATCATGATACGGCGAGAGAGCGCGAGGTAAATGGAACGCAGAGCTGCGGGGTAAATGGGGTTAATATATAGAGGGGGTGGGGATGGTTAACCATGGTTGAGTTAGAATGAGTGATTGTCAGTATGTGTGGGGTTGAGCAGAGCAGGATCTGGCTGGCGTGGGCGGCGAGGGAATGTTGATCCGGAGATCATGGGCAGCCGAGCTGAGTCAGCAGGCATCTTATCCGGTTTTAAATGCGACGAATGTGTGAGGTGTCCGTCGCTCATTCACCGCTTTCCTTAAATTTCGGATCTTCTTCTTCACTGCCGAAAGATCTTCCGGACACAGTCACGCACGAGAATGTCTACATATGCAAAGAGCCTGAGGGAATCAAGAATTTATTAGCTTTTGTATAATCATGGACAGTAGAAGCTCTTTTTAAAATCTTACAAGCTTGCAGGTTTTAAGCGCATTATCAGTTTGAGGTGTAATGGGAGTATTATTTAACATGTATCAAATGGTATACTTTTTGTCATTAATTTAAAATTATTTATAATTATGGTTCTATGTACTTGTTCACATGTTAATCGGTTGCTAAAAGTACAGTGAATTGCCTTTGATTCACTTCTTTAATCATAAATGAGGGTTCAGAAAAATGATATATAGTACCAAGATATATACGTTCTTCTAACGATATTAATTCCCCACCGGTTATAGTAATCAATCCTATTAACTCTTTTTGATTGACGACTTTAACCTTTTTATTTTCATCCTCTGAATTTGTCCCACAACATAAGCGTATCTTCATTTCCAAACAGATATGTACGCCTCCGCCTTTCGGCTTGTCAACGAATGAGATGTTGCATATATTTTTCTCTGTCGAAGATAGCATTTTCTTGCAAGGGGAGCGTTCGGACGAGCCGGCAAGAAGAATGGCTTGATTTTTTTTTCGTTGAAGTTCGTTCGTTGTTTCTCCTAAACAATTTGGTGAAAAAGAGGCTCTTTCTACGAAAGACTTTGGATTAAGACCTAAGCTATGCAGCATGCTCACTGTCTTTTCACATCAGTCGCGGATAGTGGCAACGCCGGTGCCCTTTCTTGCAATTAGATTTTCTCGAATTCCAACAGATGCATCTAATTACCAGGACCATCGAATAAAATTGAACCATCTTAATCAACGACCAACACTAATATTTTTTTCTGGACCAGAATTCTTCATACTAAAAAAATATTTTCCTTGGATAGAATTAGATATATACCAACAGCGTCTCCATTAATGTAACTCCAAGTCCAGTGACATCTCTTCTTGTTCTAGAGAAAATCAAAAGCATTAACAAATAGAAAATTTTTAGCTGTTATATATCCGTATTGTAAAAAGATACCTACAATCCTCGATACAAAAAAATAATCTTAAGAATTGTCGCTAAAGGTGTTAGCAGAAAAAGTCACCAAAACATTTAGTGATCGTTAATCGTTGCTATATAAGGGATTACAGGTATCTTCCTACAATCACAGTAGCAGCAAAATTTTTCCTTAACAAATATAGGAAAAGATAAAGCTTAAGTATTCCTTATATTTGATGGTAATTAGAGTAGTCGAAATTAAATGATATAAAATCCAAGTTAGCCTGGTCTCGTGGGGTGTTTTGAAGGCAATAATAATAACATAAATCATGTACTTTGATCCTGTTGAAAGGACATTAGAATTAAAAAGAAAGAGATGAAGACTGAATTAATTAATACATAAATAGAGAAATATAATCTCACACCATCTTCTTGGTTGAAAATGCTCATCGGATGTCCTTCCTCTCCTTTGGATGTATCAGAAACAAATATAAATAAATAAATCAAGAGAAGAACAGACCAAGGGAGCAGTTATCTTCTCCTTTGGATGTATTGGCCACTTGTTTCATTTTGGCACTAGCTCTTCAAAGAGATAAAAAGTCAGAAAAATGTGTTGCGACTTCAGTGGCAAGTTGATGTCCATGACATTGACGACCCTGTATAATAAGAGTACCGTTCAGCTAGGGGAACAATTAACTTTAAGCAGTTAATAACCACACGTTATGGCTCCCACATAAGCGCCTTTTATTTCACCGAATATCTTTCGTACTTCTTGGTATTTTGGCGTGCTTATTGAAGAATTATTTATGAAAATTATTTGTCTTTCACGTAAAAAGAAAGAAATTTCTTGCTAAATGATTTACAGAAACAAAAATGGGAAGTCAATTTGCGATTCAAAACCTCTCTCTCTCTCTCTCTCTCTCAAGCACACACTAGTTGTGATCACTACCGCCTTCGTTGCCACTGCACCACCACCGCTAATGGAGCCTTCTCCGTCCTGTGGCCTATTCGCTTCCTCGCAAAATCTATCACCTTGCATGAGGTAGTGGTGGTGGTGGCGGGAAATGGTGATTGGGCTCGTGGCTATTAACCCGCGACGGTGATTACGGTTGCGACAACAACAGCGATCATGGGTTGTGGCTTGCAATGGGTGGCGGCGGGAAATGGTGATTGGGCTCGTGGCTATTAACCCGTGACGGTGATTACGGTTGAGGAAATGCCTCATAGCATACAACAGCCAAAAGTTGTTGTGGTATTTGGAAAGTTGATGCTTTCGGAGGTGATGATAGTGGGTTTTAGGGTCATCGACATTTGTGGTGGGTGGATGGTGAAGTTTAGTACTTTAGTTGATGTCGATCCGCTGGTGTTGAGTGTAACAAAGAGAGCAATGATAAAGAGTGGTATGTTGTTTGGGCATCGTTCATATCATGGGTTGTGATGTCGATCCGCTGGATTTGGATTCATTGAGTGTTGATCCTGGATGGTATAGCGGTGGTGTGTGACCGGTGGTGGTCCGAATCGGTGGTGTGGTGGGTGTTGGTTTTGGTGACGGAGTTGGAGGTTTTGGATGAAGAATAAGTGGTGGTGATTGCTTGGATAAACTCTTTTTGTTGGAAATCAATTGTTTGACGTCTTGAATAGGTTATATACTTTTATTGGAATGTTGTGTGTTATGATGTTAGAATGACGTCCTTGAGTTTTTAGGTAAGTCATCCAAACAACGAAAATTAAACTCATGAAAATGTTTTCAGGAGCTTGTTATTTTTCAAAAAACATTATCCATGAAATATTTTTCTGAAATAAACAAAGCCTAAGTGTCACCTTCGACAAGTTGACCCAAAAAAAAAAGTATATTCTTAGGGCAAACAAGCCAATCATAAATCACTAACCATACATATGCACTAAAATTATACTTAAATTATGAGTGTCTATGAGAATAGTTAATGATAAGTTGAGTCGTTGACAATGATTGAGTGAACTATGAATAAGGGCATGTGCAGAACAATATCATTTAAAACTTCCGAAGCTTATACATGCAAAAAGATCGACTCGAAAAGCTAAGAGGGGCAATGGTTTTTATGCATGCATATTGCACAGGCTTGGCATCCTACTCTTGTCGAGGAGAGATGGTGTATCAGGAGTGGTTTAATACCATCTAGGTTTGCCACCTTGATGACAACCGTTGACCTCATCTTTGAGGTTTTTTTGTGCCGATAACTGATGTTGCTAATGTGAGATAGCTGGTTACCTAACAGATGGAGATATCATCGCATTTTGGGTAGGATCGATTGAATTTTAAGGTGTTTTTAATAGCGCAATTAAGCACTTAAATCTTAAATTATTCAATAATTTTCAATTAATTGCGTTTGATAACGCTTGAAGTTATATCGCCTAAAAATTAATTCTTAACAAGAATAGACTAAAATTTTAAGTAATGGTGGACTTACTTAAAACTTATGGCTAAAGTTATTGAACATAAAAGAATAATTACCAGCATATGCTGTCTCAAATAATTTACTGACAGTATCGCCTGCATCACACTAGAATCACCACCACAACCATTATTCTCATTTGCTACAACAGCCACAATTATTACGACGTAGCTATTAAAACCACCATCAAAGGGACACCACTACCTCCACCACACCAACGCCATCATCACCACGTCCATGTTTATCAAAACAATTTAAATTTTTATCACACTACAATCACTGTCATAACCGCCGCGTCATCGCCTAACGCTACCACCACAATTATCAACATCATATCTTCATACACCACTACCGCCACCATCGACACATTTCCGTCATTGCAACTCTCGTCGCCACCACCAATACCACCATTATTACTCCATTGACACTACCATCACTAACACCAACACGATTTGGCAAATAAAAAGTTCTAAAATACATGAATAAATACATAATTTTGATAAGATGAATAAATTTGTAAATGGAACAGTTTTCAGACGCCCGCTTTTGGTTTACCAAAAGCAACTATGCTCAATAAAAGAAATAAGAAAGATTTGATAAAATAAAACTAAAAAAAATGAG
Organism: Escallonia herrerae; assembly: GCA_033070095.1. NCBI lineage: Eukaryota > Viridiplantae > Streptophyta > Magnoliopsida > Escalloniales > Escalloniaceae > Escallonia > Escallonia herrerae. The sequence goes on along the minus strand of JAVXUP010001965.1, from coordinate 66,496 downwards.
GTGTCTACAAATAATTCGTGCATGGATTACCAAACAGAATGCAGAAAATCACAAAAAAATTGCTTGAATCCAAGATTACTCAAAAAGCCGTGGCATCCTCAAAACACACAAAAAGTTCCATGCCCTGATCTTCATATTTTTTTTACTTTTTCAAATTTTCATCATATCTTTGTCAAGCCATCCTCTCAAAGAAATTTTTTTTTTCTCTGGATGTTAAGTTTGTCGCAACTTTCCTAACTTCTACGTTGATGACCAGGTCTTTTCGCATACTCTTTTTATTGTTATTTATGGTCACCTACATGGGTGCCCATCTAGATTTCCTTTAAAAAACAAAAAAGGGAAGAAGAGGAAGAATCCACCCAGGATCTCACTTCCTCCTTACACGCTTTTTATACACTAGGAGGATGTACCTGCATGCGATGCACGTATAATTTAACATGTGACACAATAAGATTATTTTATAGAAAAGTCCTAACTCTATGTATCCTCTATACTATTGTAATTAATTTTCTGTAGTTCAAGTATACATGTTAGCCTAATTGAAGTGAAAAGTGCAAGTTTAGCCCCGTTTGACACTCATTTTTTTAAAAAATTTTTTCAGTTTTGTAAACTGAAAAAAATAAACGTGTTTGGTAACCAGTTATCTTTTTTTTTTCTTCAGTTTAAAAAATCAGTTTTTAAATCAATGCTGTTTTTGAAAACTCCAAAAATGAGTTTCGATTTTCAGTTTAAATTTTTTTTAAGCACCACCACCACCACCCTCTCACCGCCGGCAGTTACCGACCACCGTCACTGTCCACAGCCGGCAACCACCGCCTGCTGCCAGCAGTCGGCCACCGCCACGCCCCACTACCGCCACCGCAAACCATCACAAAAAAAAATTCAAAAAAAAACTGAGTAATCAAATACCAAAATAAAAACCTCAAAATAAAAACTGGGTTATCAAACACCCACTTGTTTTTGTTAAAAAAATTTTAACTGGTTTTGATTTTTTTTTTTTTGAAACTGAAAACCAAAATTGAAAGTGTTGTCAAACAGAGCCTTAAATTGGAATATATGTGCATATGGATTACTCTAAAAAAAGAACTCATTTGAAGAATGTTAATAATTTTTCGGACACCTTCATCTAGCACAACTTCTATAGAACGTAAAAAGGTTTACATCGATTTGATACCAATGATAACCCATTTCCCCGTCATGGTCTTACCCACCATTCTTTTAAATAAAAATAATTATTTTAGTATTCTTCTTTACGACAAGAAGCTGAAGTAGTTAAACCGCGTGATCCTTTCATGGAGGAAGGGCGTTGTACAACATTCTAGCTTTCAATCGATGCATTTAATCTAAATTAAAAGGTTTAAAGTTTACCAATCAATAAATTGATATTTAACCTTATGCCAGCATCTCTATAGCTGTGATTTTTTGACATTAGCCTTCAATCGTTTTTACTATATTTGGTGTTTATATTCATTTTATAGTCCAACTTGATGAACATGGTAGTTGTCGTGAATCTATCACAATCGTCCTTAATCACCTTATTTTAGTCTTTATCATGTTTAATTTGAGAAATACGTTATTATAAGATTATTGTTGAACATATTTACTCTTTAGGATTGCTGCAGTAAAATGTTAATGACTTCTAACCCGTAGAACATAAAAAATACCTATCTATTTGCAAATATACTATCACTTTCTAGAATATAATATTGTTATTAGGCATTTCTTTGTTAAAAAAATGATCAGGCACTGGAGACTAAACAACAACAATGCTGTCAGTAGATTCCAATCCCATTATTGTAATCTTTTGTCGCCTAGAATGCCTAATTGGTGTTTTTCAACTGCCCCTGTTACCCGTTACCCGTTACGAGCAAGTGATGAGTCCTTTACAGTAAATGTAATTTAGTTATTGAAAGATGCAATACTAACATATAAAACAAATAACTAAAAAAATGCAATCACTCGTATTGTTGAAATCAATTTAATTTTTCCTCTTCTCTTTCAGGAAAAATAAAAAGTGGTATAGTGAATAATTTTATAAAATTTAATTTCTGATTGCAAACACGTATAATTGTCCATCTATATATGCAATTAGGGAGTATCTAAACCGGTGATGGCAGTATACATAAAGATGAAGATGTCATAATAACTTACCCCAGTCAAAAGCAGAATGTGTAATTTTCTTGTAAGCATTCTTCAACATACGGTGCAATATCTAAGTATAGGAAATGATAACTATCTCCATTAATTCTTATATTTAAGATTCAGATTTTCGAGAAGTAGAAGAGGTAGAGTTATCCTTAATTAGAAGGCTGTGTCAATAATTAATCAATAATTATTATAGAAAGTATAATTTTTAGACTTTATGAGGGCATAATGGTTAACAACATAAATTAGCATTCCTAGCCACAAACCAGTAATAAAGGTGACAGTACTCCATAATAATCAAAAGAAGAAAAAGAAAGTTGAGTTGCTCAATATTTAAAAATTTGGATTAGAGAATTGATAACATTTGTATGGACAAGACCATATATATCACACACATATACACTGACACACATACATAATTATGTATATAGACACAAATATCATATCACGTCTTAAAGCTAAATATAGGAAAGCTGAAGGACAAAATTAAGCATGTCTAGTTTTTTAATCTTTTTTGTTTGTTGAATCATATTACCAAATTTTCATTGTCAATGTAAAAGGCTGAACCGATTATCCATAAAATAATATGAAAGTAAAATTTATAATGTAATGATTATTTAAGAAAAGTTAATTGCTCTACTTATGTCATAAAATATTGTCATCATCAAGGTCTTGTATGTCCTACGCTCTACAAAGCATCAAGTTGTAGATAACAATGAACAATACACTCGTTCTATTGATTATTATTGGTATTCCCTATAAGAAATGAAGAGAATCTGCGTACTAGTTGTAGCATTTATGAGTAGTGAAAAACATATATTTGTTACAAGAATTAAAATTCTAGGAATGTTAATGATAATAAACATACATCCATTTATTACTTGTCTTTTCAATGGCAAGGGAGTGAATTCTAAATATAATAAGGATATTGTGATCAAAAAATGAGCAAAGATAACGGTCGTTTTCTCTCTCTTTTTGTTCGCTACCTTCAGCCCCTTGATATTTGTATTTACTCCTGTTTTTCCCCTCTACGAGGCTCTTTCAGAAATTCAGCTTTCACTCCATATGGATGATTTTCTACATGCGGTTTGGCTTGATTTCCAGTGACATGTTGATGGGAGTTTAAAACTAAGGATCTTTGATATGAACTTTGCATGCATTGTGACGAGGCTTGGTGTTCTTTACTTTGAGTCATCTTTGTTGGGGTTAATATTGTAATCAAACTCATATAATTTTACATATATATATATATATTAAAATTACCATGTGTTCGAGAAGGAATGTTAGAGTATCATTTAGTTTAGGATCATGATTTTTTTGGTTAAAGGTCATGTATTACCAAATAAGCTCAAAAAACATCTTACATCCAAATCATTCCTCTTCCTTCATCATGAAGAACTACAAAAAATACAAAAATATAGAAGAAGTAATCTCTCGATACTACTGTCGGGAGTTCCCAATTTATGCAGAGTTGTTTGTTGATCTCAGATGCCACCATCTTCTTCCAGACTCTGCAGAATATCTTTTGCCGAGTCTTGGGATCATGATAGGATAACAACTAGAAGTAATAATTTGCTATTGTTTAGATCTTGATATTTAGGCTGAGATAAATATGATCTTATTTATAATCTACACCTACGTTGTACCCAACCCAATCAAGTCAGTGTGAATGAAATCATATTTTATTGTTTCCACGGGGTCCAAATGCAATCTCTTAAAGAAAAGTGAACGAGTTTTTTTAGCTTCTTTTAACTGTGTTTTCACCCAGGTACTGGAAAATGATTGGCTAGCAAGCAGTGATACGGCATTGGTGCTGTGCCTTGATATGTAGGCTGTGAAAAAGAACTACTTCTTTGGCCTTAGATGTCCTGTTTCGCAATGTAGTTGATTTGCAATTTTGCATTGGATTTCTAGATTTTGTTGGGCAAACTGTTTTATTCCAATGCTTTAATTTGTTTGAACCGGAAAGCAAGACATAATCCTTAGAACGTTCTACCTAGGGTTACTGTGCTCCATGGCCGTCCATCGGAATCCAACGCCACACACATTGCCATGTCGCGTTGTTGGTTTAAATTGCACAAAACGCAGCGTTTAGATAGTAATAGAAGAAATAGATTGTTTTTCTTTTTCTTTTTTAATGATAAGAAGTGTCATCGGGCCAGCTTTAGCATCAACTCCGGACAATCTTAAAGGCTTACCCTTCACATTCTCGGGTCAGCTTTAGCGTCAACTGAGATTAAGTTCCTTCCTCGAATAATCTTTAGGGTGTATTCAGAGGAATATTTTTTTTCCTTCAGAGTGTTAACCCAAGGTTTGAACTCAGAAAGTCAAGATAGGGAGCGAACCTCCTTGAACTCCACGCCAACCTCTTGGGGTTCGAAAAAACAGACTCCTCCGTCACCTGAAAATCCAATCTGGGAAGACCTAGTTTAGTTAGAAAATTATAATTTGAGCTTTTATGGACCTTTATCAAAAAGTAACCAAATTAAAAGCCAATTATGTCATGAACAGAAGATTATAGGCTGCAAACTACCTTGTCAATAAGATTGTCTCATAGGAGATCTGCCTCAACATCATCAATGTTTACAGAATACCAACGATGATGCTCAAAAATGTTAATCACCCATCCCGTTCCCAAATCAAAAAGACAAAATTAGAAGGACCACTAGAGGTGAGCAGGCATATGAACAGTACTAGCAAAGGTGAGAACCAATAGATCAGAAGAATTAGCGGCAGGAGTCCCAGTATTGCTGCTGCAACTTTCCCCTGATTTAACATCCCTTTCGATCGCGCAGTCCCTACAAACGGGACAATGCAGCGACCGGGAGGGCAGCCACTGATCGATACAATCCTTGTGAAACATGTGCTTGCACCTTGGTAAAACCCTAAGCAGCTCTCCACGCTCGAACTCGGCCAAACATATGGAACAGCTCTCGGACTCGACCAGCCTAGAAGATGCAGACGACAGTGGCGACGGTGCAGAACTATCGTAGGCGGTCACCTGAGTATCGTTTGACGCGACTGCGCGGGCGACGCCGTTGGGTGACTGGCGGCGAGAGCAGCAGAAGAGGGAGTTGAGCAGGAAGGAAATTAGCGCGACCTTGACCAAAACTCCCAAGGATATGTAAAGGGTTCGCTCTTCGCTGTAGCCATGGTGCACCTCTAACGGCGGTTGTGCTAACGGTGGCGGGGACGGCGGCGAGTCGAGCAAGAAGCTCTGTAAGTAAATTGGTAGTCGGCAGAATTCATGCTTGCGAATTGCAAGTAAGAGGGAGGGAGAGAGAGGACGAGAAGGGAACGGAGAACGTACGAGTTAATGCTGAAGTAGGGAAGATTACTTGGAGCTAAAGTGTCTTTAATGGTGAAGCGGCGAGCAAAAAACAAAATCCTAGGCGTCCACGACAAGTTTAGACCTCCGGTTTGCCCATTTCATTTGATTTAATTTATGCCTCTGTTTTAGGGCAAGTAGTACTAAGAGGCTAATTTGTACTCTTACTTGTAGTGTCGAAATTTGGAACCGGCTAATTGATATTGTCACAAGTATCATCTCAATTTTTAGAATATAATAACGTGACTGAGCCTATATATAAATTAAAGCATCCAAGCCTTCATGCAGTTAGGGACAGAGATTATATGATGCTGTCATTCACCATATGATCAGCCATACAGTGGTACTGTTTCTTTGTAAATAATACAGTACATGAAGAATTTACAAGAAAGTTCTACATGTTTGGAATGAATTACAAGTTCTTGTGTATAATTTTTATGAACGGACTTTATTAGTACCAAATAATCATTGATGTGTCGTTCTAAAACTTGAAAAAAATGTTGGGTTCCGTCATTCTGGTCTCGAGGACCAAGATCTTGGCTCACTTAGCTGGACTTTTGGCCTAAATAATTTGTTTTATTTGTTGTTCTTAGCATCCGACTGGTTAGCTGCTCAAGTCAAGGGTGTATGTTACAATGAGCATAATCAAAGAGAATTACTCATATCAAAATTGTTACCAACTCAAAATTTCTTCTTTCTTAGATGACATATATTGAAGACATTGCTGATCCGGTAGCACTCGTATTATATGACTTATGTTCTATAATAAATATTTTGCACTACTGTTGTATTGACAGGGTCACAATCCTACGAATGAAGGAAGGAGGTCAGATCTCTAGCATCTTTAGCGTGCAAAGCGTGTATTACCGTATATCAGGATTGGGTAAATGACGGCTCAATGTCTTGAGATCTAAATCTTTCCTTTTGCTTAACTTGTAAACTATGTACGCTTTTGCTGAATTACTGTATGTATTATGTCGTGAAGCTAGTAATCATGTCTACAATATGTAAAGCCAGAATGACTTGCTCTTGACATACGTTTTGTAACCTTTTCACTTCAATGCAATTCTCATCTTTTTTCCCCAAAAAAAAAAACTTATTTGCTAATGTGGTAATTTGGAAAAACATGATTTCAAACTATAATTTCGAGCTGAGAAAGTATGGTTTCAATTATATTTTCAGACAAAGTAAATAAACAAAAACAATTATATGGTTGAAACCACACTTTTTCAGACAACGTACATTGAAACCACACTTTCCTGGCCCAAAATCGTGTTCTCAAGAATGGTTTTTCAAAACTACCACAAGTCGGTAATAAGATTCAAAGTGATGCAATAAGATACTCTCGACTACAATATTTGGATGAAGGAATCCATTTAGCTGTTTTAAAACTTTGGTTTCGTTTTTATGAAAACTTCACGGAGCTTTCATGTAATCAAAGCATAATCTAATACAAAATTGTAGAGCTTTCCTCGCTCGATTGTGAGCATATTTTACGAGTGCTCTACTTGCCTGCTTAACCAAACAAGAGTCCAAATTTCCAACTAAATGCTTAATGTCAAATACAATAGGTGCTAGACAGTTTAGATCCTGTTTATCCAACGCCAATTTAGCATCCTCCACGAGCTGGCGTTTGCTTAAACTAACGAGATCCACTTCTCTACCCAAAACGAGATCAGCATAGCCCAAGTCAGCTTGTCTATTCAAAGGAGACAACATCAATCGTGTTCATTGATAAGCTCGGTACACTTAACTTCAGTTTCTCCAAGATCACTAAAAAGTCAATATCAAATATGTCAAAAGAAAATCTAGTACATACTTCCCAAAATGCTTCATATTCAGTACAGCAGGAACTAGGAGTGAGAATTGCCTGCATGCCGAGGCAATGGCCAACTGGAACAGATTAACAAGAAATGCAATCAACATCCATCGTCAAACGTTTGGTTCTTAATGAAGAGGCCAAGTAGAAATATGAGTTAAGTGATTACTGATTATCCATGATAATACAAAACTGCCAGAGTCATCTTACAAACGTGTGGTCGGCAATGCTGAAAAGCAAATTGCGAAGGTAAAACAAAAAGTAAATTATGATTGGAAGTGCCCCTAAGCACCGCATAGGCTACAGATTTACAACTTCATAACAATGAAATGCAAATTAATGGCACTACCAGATCACCGTCCTTTGCGCTTGGATCTCAAATCAGCCCATTTAAAGTAACCACAATTGGCTTCAGGATTAGATGCAGGTCCCTGCAATTGTCATATATACGCGCGAATATAAGATAATCAAAAGTAGCACCAATATTCCTTCGGTAGGTATCCCTCATCGAATATAGCATGCAAGCAAAGCGAAGTAGGTAAATGAGCTATCGGCTTATAAGGTATCGGCCAAAGCTTTTTTTGTGAAAAACTTGCACATAAACAACACGATAAAATGCAATAATGGTAGTGTAAGGAGCAATTTGCTCACTCGATTATAAAGTTCTTGGCTACCAATGGCAAAATAAGAGTTAGGCTCCCCCATCTACACCTCCCAATACCGCTGCCAAGGGTCAACACTGGGTAATTGTTGTTTTAGCAGTAAAACCAGGATACGGCAAAGACTAAAAAATTAATTACACCCTGAGGTTACGGTGAAATTATAGTCAAGGACATAAATTTTGAAATTGTCACAATATGTGACCAAAAGACATGAAATTTGTGTCAGTCGTGTCCATCCGTCATTGATCCTTTTAAAAATGGAATTTTTTCTGATGTGATCAATACATACTTCTACAATGCCAATACAGCCGTTAAATAGTATACACAGTGCATATAAAGTATACTGTTTTCAAACAATAAGATTCCAAACTAGGGTTTATCTTACCTGTTCCAGTTTTCCCAATTCTCTCACTTGTCTCAAATTAGGGAAACATAAACCCTAGTTTCCAAATTAGGGTTCTTTTTCCCTTATTTTCTCTGTGGCAGTAGCAGTGGTGGTGGTGGTATTGTGCCTGCTACTGGTGGATGATGGTCATAGTTAATCGTCCAGTTAAGTGAGATTGTGGTGGTAGTATACACACTGCTAGTGGCGGTGGGGATGTATGGTTGTGATTGTGGTGGGTTTGACAGTGTTCAATGGTGTGGTTAAGCTGGGTTTGGCGTTGCTCGATGGTGGTGGTTGTGAAATTTGCATTTATGGTGGTCAACGGTGCTAATTGTAGTGGGCTTGACAGTTGTTCTGGGTCTGCATGTTGGTGGATCCAGAAGGTGGAGGGGGAGGGAGAGGGAGGACGGTGGAGGTGATGGAGGCAAGGACGGTGTTACTGCATTGCTTTTGGGAAGCGCAGTGGTCGTTGTGGGATGCCCGGCGGGGGATGTGGGATGCAGCAGTAGTGGGGGATGGAGGGGTGATGTTATGGTGATGTGGTGGTTACTGTGATATCGGTGATGGGGGGATGTGGCCGTGGTGGTTGGTCCACAATGTGGAGATAGAGGTTAGTCTGTGATGTGGAGGCAGCGGTCTTGGATGACGGCACCACTGGTGGCTGGTTCGAAGAGAAAGACGAGAGATAAAAAGCATTTCAACAATTATCCTTCAAGTCATGGGCAGTATGTCATTATGTCTAACTCATCATCTATTTCAAGATTCTGTCTAGTCTAAGGATATCATTTGCTATTTGTCCAAACTAATGGACAAGCGTGTGATTTACCCCTAACCTCCAGGACATGGGTGTAATTAACCCGGCTAAAAGTTAGTTTACATAGATCTCCTCCTAACATCACAGGATTAGAGGCTCCAACTCCATATAAATACTTCAAGACAAGAGCACCAGAAATTAGCTGCGAAAAGAAGAAAAGCATTTTAAACGAATGCCAAAAAATGTCACAATGAAATCAGCATACCTCAGCACGAGCGCAGACATAAAATCTGCGGCCAGAATTTGGGCCTTCTTTCTTCACAATCCGAGATACACAAGATTCACCGTGGCCCTTGCAGAGAGGTATGCTGCTCTGCATGTGTTGTTGAATCCGTTGCCACTCCAACAAAGCGACACTCCTCTTCTCTTTTTCTGAAGATTGGCAGGCATCAAACTCAACTAGATTTTGACTGGATGCACATATATTCAAGTCTGACTTCTCGAGTATAACGCTTTCATCGTCATTCATGCTAGCTATGCCAGAGTAATGGTTAGAACTAGATAAATCTGCCTGATTAAGTGAAATAACAGCATCAGAGCTGTGATCACCACCAGTACATTTTGAAGTTTTTTGGAAAAACGAAGTAAGTGAGAGTTGGGATGACTGGCTATGTCTAGCTTTCTTGTTGGGATATACACAACGCATCTGTTTAGTATTGTTATTTCCCAAATTAAGCAACATCTTATTCGAAACATCGTGAAAGGACGCCTGGGAGCACTCATCTGTTACTGAAGCAGAATCTTCTGTAGGCCTGGGTTGATCCAACGATTTGCCCGACAACTTGTACGCCTCGACTGAGCTTTTCACACTCTGATTGCAACTTTGCACTACAACTTTTTCGTCTGAAGAACTGGACCCTCCCGTGGTGTTAACTTTTGCAGCTGATTGCCTTCTCATGAGCATCGACACTGCAGAAGATCATTGGGGAGATTAAGTGCGGAAAAGTGCATCAGGTGATAAAAGCCAGAACATTTTGGTAAATAATATCAAGCCAGACGCAAAGACTACTGCAAACTCCCAATTATCCAAAAACGCCGCTGCAAACAGGCACAGTAAACCACTACAATCACTCAAGTATTAATAGGCGAAAAAATCCAGTGGAGAAGATATTATTGAGTCACACAAGTAAAACATAGACATGATCAAAGCACCAGGGACTAAACAGCGGAATGAGTCTAGAAAGGTTCTGGCAATAATGAAAAATCATTAAAAAGTAGCAAGGACTTAGAGTGTAACTGTACACAACATCTAGCTGTAACTGCGCCAAATTAAATTAATTGGCAACTGAGTTTGCCTCCAATAAAGAACTCAAAGTGCACATACGGGGGTTACTATTTCAACCCACGTGAAATTATCTTGTCCAGAGTTAAATTATGCCATCCCAAGTGTGATAACCTAGGACTGAAATACGTATCTTACACTAGCATCCTGTGATTCAGTGAGTACGGTATCCACCCAATGCCAATGACGATGAATATTCACAGACTAAATAGGAAAATATTGCTTTTGCAGAGTGTTGAGCAGAATGACTAAAATTTTATGGAAGAGTGTGTGTGTGTGAACTATCACGTAACAAAACACCAATAAACAAAAAAAAACAACTAGGAATTTATCATTGATCTTCACCAATCTACTGATTTTATTTTGCATACCAATTGATCTTCACTTCATCAAATATTTTATGGCTCCATCCCCTGCTTAGTGTGAATAACTACAGTTGCAAGGCAGCGTTGATCTAGTTTGATCTCACTAAAGGGCCATGTACACCACATTCTTCATTGTAATGATGTTTTCACACGTTGATGTTCAAGCAACTTTTTTTCGTTTGTTTGAAATGGCAAACAGAAGATTGATGTGTCTAATGTCAACCAATTCAAATGTATTGAACAGTAGAAAACTCTGATTACTCCTAAAGGAATCTATAAAATAAATTTATACGTATTTTGTTTAACCCCGGGTCTCGAAATTACATAAAAAAAAATTCCCTAATTGTCTCTGATTTCCCTCAACACAAGATGTTTTGAAATTGACCCAAGCAAATTATGAATTAAATGCTTGCTAAAAAATATAAACATGTCCAAGTAATAAGCAAGTTCTCGCACCAAGAGTTTGCTGACACCCTTCAACTTGGGGACAGTATCTAGTAGAAAACGAGGGAGTGCTATGCTGTGGAATATTAGGGATTTCGAATAAGCTGATGCAGACAGGAGCATGGTCCGAACCTTCTAGTTTAATGCTTCTGCCCCCTTTCCACCTGTAGAAAGAGAACAGGTGACTTGCATCATTTTTTTCCATGTAGACACATGCAAAATCACATACACATACTTGAATGCATGAAGTCTTGATATTTGTGATTTTTTGCACATCCTGTAGTTTGAGAAGCTTCTGAATTTATATGCTTAGACAACATCGAAAATCTATTCAAAGCTAGCAAGGTAGGACACATCCTAGTCATCCTGTTATACAGGGATACAGAATTTGCAATTTGAGGGTTACCTTTAGTGTCTCCTTTTGGTCAACTATAACCCTATAAGGTCACGAAGCGCCAACTCACATACAATTTATGTACAAATCATTCTATAGTTCTCAATGATGGGATGCAATACAAAAGAGTATTATCAGGAGAAGATTATACTACAATTCGAGATACCTGCGTATATGTATTCTGGGCACTCAGACGTGCATGCACAGATGCATATTCATGCACAATGTTATTATTATTAACTCTTCAAAAGTGTGAATTTTACAGCCTTAATAGCCAGCTTTTACCTGGGTGTATTTCCAGGTTTCCACCGCTTAAATTGCGTCAATATGTTACATTCCGCTACATGACATGTTACAAAGTCATGGCCTTCCAAATTGTGTACTTCGTGTAAGCATGATCCAGCAATAAGGATGTGGTCAATCCTTGTACCAAAATTGAACTCCTCGGCACCCGTGTTTGTTGGCCAGCAAGTATAGGCTTCTCTTCTGTTAAATGGATCATAACCAGAAGATCATAAGATGCAAGGATCTTCTTTACTCTAAGAAGAGATAAGAGATACAAGACAAAGGACAATAAGCATGCAGTATTCTCCAATATTATTGAGTAAAGCCGAAGACTGATAATTGATGGTGAGATGATATACATGTCACACATAAACGACCTGTGTCGATTTCTCGACCAATATAGAACATAAAGTCGAGAAATAAACCCAGACCTTTCAGGATGTTTGGCTCTAAAGACATCAAAGAATGAGCCTCCATTTTCCACTAACAAGGATCTAAACCACTTCCTGAACCTACAATAAATTTGTTGCCACGGATAAGTAAAACCTTCATTTGCAAAGGAAAAACTCAATACCACATGTGGTCATTCCTGCAATCACTGTAGAGGTAATAGTAAGCAGCTCACTCATTTTTCTCAAAATCTGACCCCGCATCACAGCGATCAATAGCAGCCGGAGCAATGTTGAGATCACCAACAACCAATATCCTTCTCCCTCTATGCAAAAGAGACTCCCATCTTCTCTACAACAAAGATTACTGGAATTGATCACTGAGTAAGTCGAGTAATAAGCTGACATATGCACGCCTGATCATATAACCAATTGTAAGCGATCACATTTTTGTTTTTACCTTAAAAACTAGAGTTGACTGTAGAACTTCTCCCAACAAAAAACAAAACACAACAAAACAAAGGGCAAATGACAAATGACCTCCCTCATGTATTTCGTGTTTGTGGGTCAATCCCCTCGAGTATTAATTTGGACAATTGACCCCCTTCGTCTTATTGATAATTGCAACCCAGATAAATATGGACGTGAAATTCCAAAAATAACCCCTGACTTCCACTAAAATGCCAAGTTTTCCTATAAAATGAAGAAAAAAAGCCCTAGAACCAGCACCTCACTCCCCCGCCACCGCCACCGCCGCCGCCAATCAAACAACTGCCCCCCTCCCTACCCCCAACCCTACCGTTGCCAATCAAACCGCTACCCCCTCCCTCTGCCCCACCTTCGCCGCTGCCATCATTGAGGAAGAAAAAGATAAGGAGTGAGAGATAAGAGGGGCAATGGTGTCTCCTTACAGGCCAATATTGACCAAAATCGGCCAATTGTCTCAATTGCACTAAATTGATAGATAAGGGGGTCAATTGTCAGCAGTAATATCCGAGGGGGTCGACCCGCAAACCTAAAAATACATTAAGGAGGTCATTTGTCATTTCCCCCAAAACAAAAGAAAGACAAGCAGAAGGACACAGCTATTGGACATGAAACTTCCCTTCATCACTCCTCAAAACACTATAATAGATAGTAGAAACTACAATACTTCAAAAGCAGGCATGAACATGTATACAATGAAAACAAAATAAAATAATAAGATGCGTGGCCTCACTGGACCAGCAAACTCAAGACATTTCAGTTAGCACCATCACTCAGCTGAACAAGATTCCAAAAACTGCAATTCAATATTTACAGTAAGGTTCCAGTGCAACCTCATTCACCAACTCAGCGAGGCCGAATAGGATAAGATAACAGACATAAAGTTGATAGTTTTTTTTTTTCCTCTCCCTTTGTTCTTAAAGGGGCAACAGATTGCGTAAAGACAACATTGTGTCCGCCTCACTCATCATAAGATGTGTCTTTGAAAGGCGAAAAATAACATTGTATTGAAGTTTTTGCAGTTGGTAAGAGTAAATTATAGGTTATTTTACCACAATTGGCCGAAAGAATAAATGACATCAATAAATGCTAACCAGGTGTTTCAAAAAAGGATCCTTTTTTGCGCAATCGTCATAATCCAACAATCAACTACCAAGGGAAGAAAAAGATTAAAGTTAAAGTCACATCACCAGTCAACTTGAGATTAAAAGCCACCAGGTTTTCATACCCCTCACATTTCATAAACAGATATAAGTTTCATGTTCAATATGGAATGGAATCACTGTCAAGAAGAAAAACAATGGGGAGGGATTTAAAATTCCACTATCATTATGTCAAATTGCTGTGGAACCAGATGTTTTACCTGTAATATCTTGAAAAATGTATGTTTGAATTGGATTCTTTCTGTATCGTCACATTCAGCTCGAGGCCCATATATGTTGAAAAGAACTGCCAATTTCGAAACTTAACACCATCACATCATCATAAGCAAATTGATAGAATAAAAAAGAGACTGGAATCACGATGTGGATGATTCCAAATAATGAGTAATTACACGAAAGAAAAGAGCAGGAAAAAACGGAATCAGATTCAAAAAAAAAACGACAGCCACTGATGAAAAAAAAATATGCTTACACATAAAAAAAGCTCAGAGTTAAATTGAAGTGGAAGATGATCTCCAACACATTTTAGATACAACATGGTAGTTATCAACCAATGGCATGATACTCACCAAAATGACCATGATCAGTGATGATGCAACGCCCCTCACTATCAACTTTAAGAAGCACCTCACGGGAAAACTCCTCGAGGCCTTCCGCTACATTAGGAAATTCGTCTTTTCTCGTTCCAAAACCTCGAGCATTCTCAAGAAGACCAGTGAATCCCTCTTCCGCATCAACGGGCAAAGCGACTTCGTTGCTCGAAAATGCAGACTTTACACGGCAAAATGTTGCAACACCTATAGAACAAATAGAAATATAAAATTATTCACCTTGACAAGCTACTAAAAGCAATCTTCTTATCTTGGAACCTAAGAATGGATGATAGCAAGCAACAAGGCTAATACAATAAGCACCCAGCTGAAGGCTGCTTTAGTGAAAATGATTTCAATTCCTGACCTTCTCCTTACAATGTCAAAAGTACTTTAGACTTTAATTTCACCATGTTCACAGCATTTGAGACCTCTTTTTTTTCCTTCAAAGAAAAACCAGTTCTAGCCACACTCAAAATAAGCAGAACACTTGAGCTCTTCTAGATAAGGTAAGTCATGATCATAAAGAGTATAAATGCACCAATATTCAACCAATTTACTCAATAGTCTTCCTATTTTCTGGGAAATTACAAGATTCCAACGGAGGCGATTGTATGGACAGCTTACCGGAATAGCCAGTCCGGCCTCTGTCAACTGTACGAGTGCACGAAAAGAAAGACTCAAAGCCATCTGCCCAAACTACATCTGCTCTCAGTTCTTGCTTTGCTAACTTCGTCTCCTGCAGAAAAAAGTGAAAGAATGTATCGTTATTGCCCTACTTGAACTTCTTCTGTTTCGTCTAATTTTCCCCTTCCGACCTTTTCTTGCGAGTTCCTAGGACAGATTAAGTAGCATATGAACACTGAACTACGCTCATACAGCAACCATACATTACATATTGAAAAGGTATCGACTGAAAACAACGAGTAAAGTCAAGGGTCACATGGCAAAAAGAAAATCGGCTAAACGGAGTGAGAATAGGGAAATAGGAAGAAAGTGAAAGGCACCTGAAAGCAGATGATATCGGCATCCAAGGAAAGGAGTAATTGTCGGAGGGAACCGAACTGTGAAATGCGGCTCCTCAGACTGTTGACGTTGTAGGTCACAATCTTCATTCATATGTACGGATACGCCTGACCTGCTGTCTCGGAGGGCGAGCGCAAAACCACCTCCGATTAACCCCGGAACCAAGTCGGAAACGGAAGAATGAATCTGCCTTGCTTTAACCGCCAACGACGAGGCAGACGAAAGCCCTCTTACTCCAACGCCACCGTTTGCATTTCCCCGTCAAGTCGAATTGATTTCCGTAAAGCTGGCTTCATTCACAGACACCCCCTCAGTTAAGCCTATGAAGCTAAATAGTGCAACCAAGTATGGTCCTTCTCACGTAATTTAATACTCATTGCAATATTAAAAAAATGAGGGTGTAATTACTTTTACATATTTATTATCTCTTATATTATTTTTTTATTTTCTTTAAATATTTAAATATTCATCTATTCATTTTTTTCCTCTCATGTCCTATTTTGTTACACTTTTTTATTTATTTTTCTCTACACATTCAATATTCCGTTTTTATTCTCTTTTCTCTCTAAAAGGTAAAATAAAAAATACATAATATATCACTTAAATCTTTAATCTGCGTAAAAAAGAGTTGATCAAGTTATCTGAAACAGAGAGAATAAGTCAATAAATAAATTAGTGGTATTTTGTCTAACACTTTCAGTAACAGACTAATAGTTATTAGCAGTATCTTTTAACGTCGCTAAAAAGGTCATTAAAAACATTTAACAGCCATTAATATTCGTTAAACGTGAACTGTTGTTATCTTCATACAAGCTGGGATAGTAGTTAAATATTTTTCAAAATTATAAACTTCCGACATGCATGCAACTTTTGATAGACTTATACTATCGCCTTGCCGTATATGTTTTTTAGTACTATTTTTGTTAATAAAATATATTTCTTTTATCTTAAAAAAGATTGATTATATTTTATTTTTGAGTTGTTCTAAAAAAATTGTTCACTAAAGATTTTGTAAATATTTTTTCATATTTATTTTTTTATTCTATTTTTCTCGCCATATTTAACACTCCATGATCGCTTTCTTTCTCCTAACCGATTTCATTCCCCCCCCCCCCCCTCCCTCCCTCCCTCCCTCTTCCCTTCATATGGATAGAATAAAAAATACATATAATATATGATTTATATTCTTAATACGTGTATTAGCTCAAAATGAAATAATTTTCTTGAGACGGAAAAAATGTTTAGTAAGAATAATCAATTAGTATTTTTTAAGAAAAATTTAAAAGGTGATAGTATATCATCTCCTTATTGATATATATTCATTCATCCCAAAAAGTATTTTGCTTTTTTACTTTTTTTTTTTAAAAGAAGGACCCGTCAGGACACGTGCCAATCCTGAGCCGTTGAAGCACTCGTGGAGAGCACATGCCACGGCTGATGCCTGATGACGCCTCTCTCCCTCTCTCCCTTGTTTTAATATTTAATTTAATTAATTAATTTAGATCATCACATTCATGGCGCAATAACAACAAAAAAAAATTCCCCCAAGTTTCCAACCAGCAGGAACATTACCATTAGATTCCCCAGACCACTAGAACCCTAGATTCAACAACGTCCCATTTCTGCATTAAATCGCCACTAACAACAAGGATAATGGACAAATGGAAAACCATCAACTGCCATTCCAGCCCCAGGTTTGCTGCCTTCTCACTTATCTGCATTAATTTTACTGGCTTCATTGATGTTCAGCAGATGTATTTGTGTAGAGTATGAAAGGGTACACCATATGATTGCATTCCTCTACTAGCATGCCATCAGAATAAGCCTTGTGGGAGTTCCCTTGGCATTGCTTTATCATGCTAGTTTTGAGCTGCTAAGTATTTCAATGGGATCAAGATTTTTCCGTTTTGACTTTTTGTTGCAATACGTAGCTATTACATGTATATGCTGACTTCACTCATTGTTTTTACCCAAGCTTCACTTGCCTAACGATATTTATTGCTACTTGAGTTTGACTCCGTCTTTACATGGTACTAAATCTATCCTGGGAATTCGCAAATAGTCAATAGGGGAAAATCCAACGGGTCGAATTGAGTAATTCTACTCTTCCCAAACCTAGTCCAAAGTTTGGTTTCCACATGAGGTGGATGTCCTCTTGCATCTATTTGAAAACATTGGGTCCTAGTGTTTCGAAATGCTTGATTAACTGGTCAATCAATTATTTGTGAGTCAAAATTTCAGTCCAATATTTGGGAAGGATATATATTTCCTAGAATATGTTGTGTTGGCTCTTTTCATGTATTTAGTAGTCTATGGCTGGGAGCGTTCCATGGGTAAAGAAGATGTAAAAAAACGTGCATAATCTACTCAAATTGCGAGTGAAGTACAGTTTTATTGATCCTGAAGGGTTGTTTGGTTAGATATGGGAAGCAAGGGGCCTCTTGTAAGATTGTTCTTAGTTAAGGTTCTCAACACATAGTTTACCTTCTATTAGTCTACTAGCCAAGGCAAGTTTATGAGATTTTGGGTGCCATATTGGTTTGAAAAAGAACTTTTGATAGCACACTGATTGGAGTTGCAGAATCTATTAGCATAGTCTACATGTCGTACCATTGTCAGGTACCTGGATTCAGAGTTCCTACGAGTATCAACACTGTACTATTTGTAACACATAACACCTGGCCTATTGTCCAGGAAAGCAATTACTAAAACGTTAGTCTTTTTATGTCGAGATATCCAATAAAGTTAACCTTCTGAATGAGTTGCAGATATTCATCAGCAGATTGAAGTGATAATGTAGTCATGTAGATTTAAATTCCTAAATGTTCATCCCTCTTTCTCTTGGGATTGGATTTTTTCTAAGACAAAGGATTAAAGTGGACCACAAGTAGTCAATTGCTGAACTTCAGCAGGTAGATGTAAAACAAGGAGGGCAGCTAAAGTAGCAGGTTGTCTTGTTGCAAACTGCACCCATTGGCACCCTGGACAGAACTTTTTTCTACGTCCACCCACTAAGTCATCAAGGTCCTTACAACCCCCTTGAGGTCAGTCTTTCTCCCAATTCCAGTTTAACTTCTAATAGTAGAAATTAATATTTTATTAGGGTGAAATACAATTTAACTTGAAGATATAGTTGTCGGGGTTGAAACCATGTAAGAACTTTCCAGTTTGGGCTAGCGTGTATTGGAATTCTATTGGCTTCATCTGCCAGAATTCCCGCCAATCAGCTGATTCTCTTGACATGAGTCTATTTATTGGGTGCGGCTGAATCACTTATGGGAAAAGGGTCTAGCTAAATTTCATATATTTATTTGTGTTCATGTATTAATTCATGTGCGCTTGTGTATTGAAAAACACACACATATTGGGAGGGGGGCGGCATTTTATGAATGAAAATAGTGCATAATGTCGACCGTCCGAGGCTTCTCATCTCACTGTCTGGCTTCCCCTATAATCACTTGAATCTCCTGACCCGACATTGTCTGTGTGATGCGTTTTTCTCTCTGTCTCTGTCTCTCTCTCTCTCTCGCTTACTTTCTCTCTGTCACCCAGACCCATCTATTAAGCATTTCACTTCTTACTCCTCCGATCAGTATATAAGACAGGCAGAGGAACTAGAATACAAAGTAAGGCAGTAATGTCTAAGCCAGTTTTTGCATAACTAAAGCGACATCCTTTTGTCCTTGTTATGTTTTGTGCACAATTTCTTTAAGATGGGACAGCATGTGAATGTAGAGTTCCAAGTCATTAATACTTAGCTTGATTGGCGATCAATTAATGGAGTCGATTATATGCATATTGAAGTATGTTACTTAATCTGGAGAACTTTATTAACATCAAATGAAAATATTGTTTTTTAACCTTTTTTCAGCCACGTATATGCTTCTTGATGATATGGCTTGCTTAATTAAGAAAAGGATTTGAACTCATGTCATGCTACTAGCTAATCAACCGACTAAGTCTTGTTGTGCTTGTGATGTCTGCACATCTATAAAGTACATAAAAGGTGCACACTAAAAGCTCCTATATCCGTAGTATATTTTTTCTGTAGGGTGCTATTATGATGGATAAAGTAGGAACCCTCTAAGTTCTACTGATTTTTCTACATTTTTAGAGCTTCAAAGCGTTTCTGATGTTGGAGTTATATAAAGCATCTCTCAAGGTAAATTCCATACAATTTGACCCTAGCTAAATGAGAAAAAATGTGTTAGTACATGTTAAGTGGGCAAGGGTAAGCTGGTCTCAGAGGTTCAGCCTAAAGTGGACTTCACTTGGAAATGAATAACCGTTGGCAGATGGCAACGATGCACTTTCTTCATGGCTCGTGGAAATCACAGGTCATTGCCTGGCGGCAAGGTCCCTGCCTTCTTGCTCATGCCTGGTGGCATTTTTCTGATTCTTTACTTTCCAGTTACCGTTTGTCTCGGTTCCTCTTACCTCATGCCTCATGCCCTCTCTTCAACTCTGGTTCTGAGTTAAAAATTATATCAAGTTTCCCAAGAAGAAAACTTTCAAGTTCCACTAGCCTCTGCATGTTTGCATGTGTCAGAAGGCAGATGGACTAACAGAAAATGAGCAAGTATATCCCTCAACCTGTTAGTGCCAAGTTCATCTCCAATTGCCCTCCTCTTAGGCTACCATGCAACTCTTACAGCAAGTCGAGGTTTCTTGGTTTGCTTTACCTCCATTTGGATATTTATCGTCCCATTAAATACATGCATACAGATGTTTGCAGCAATTGTGCTTTCTCCCTTTTATGTTCGTGGGTTAGTACAAATGCAGGCCATATATTTGCGGCAATTTACTAATTGAAAAGAAATATACCAGAAAAGAGATGTATTATTCCATACAAGGGCATGAGATGCGTCCTTTCAGCATCCATTAATCTACTTCTAATCCTGTTTATTTACTTGGAGCCCCTAACTGTTACTATATTTTGCTCTAAAATGTTCTTTTGACTTTCATAAACTACTATTCAGCGTAGTTGTCAAATCAAGATACCTACCATGTGTAGAAAACAAATGCAAATTTGTGTATTACGCTATGTATTGTGTACTGTATACTAAGACATAATACGTATCAAATATAAGCAATAAGACACAATTCACTCTTCTTATAAAGGTATACAGACGTTAATAAAAAAGAATAACTGTTTCAGGTTGTTATAGCCAAGATGAACCAATAGAATGGCATGTATAATACACATGAGAAGCCCAAGAAAAGAGGAAATTTTGAAAAATCACATATGCATCGCATTTCTCATAGCGGAACCTGTATCATAAGGTACACTCAATACAGTCTCAATTTCTTTGCACATAACTAGTTCATATTTCTTTTTGTGTGCACCGCATCTTATTGTGCTTCTGCGAACCAAGCATATGATTATGTGCATAACTTATTCAAATGCAGTTTCCAAATATTTTCTATTGGCGGAGTTTGATTTCTTGATTATGCAAATTATGACATCTTTAAACACATGGAGTTGGGGGGCTGGGGGTGGAAGGGGAGATTAGGTGATGAGACATGAATGTTACCAATCAGCAAAATACGCCAACTTCTGGTGATGTCTTTGTTCATACTGCATTTCTGTGTTCATAATCAGGTTGACTTCATGCTACATACAATGAGATGTATGCATGTACATTCATAATTAAGGATAAATATTGCATTTCATCTAAGCTCTTGCCTTAGGATTCCCTGATCAATTTCCTTCACGACTATGTCTAGGTATCGCATATCACCCTCCCAAACCAGTGGTACCGTCCTCATCGTGCATCGCAAAATTTCGTCCATTAGCTAAGAAATGATTTAGTTTCTTTGCACCCAGCTACTAGATGCATTGATATCACTCATATTTACTGCACCTCCCTATATCTAAATTTTTTTCAGACAAAGGACTGAAGTGGAAGCAAAAGATGCCGTGGCTGCCAGAAAAGTTCAAAAGGCTGACCGTGAAAAATTGAGGAGGGATAAATTGAGTGAGCAATTCATTGAGTTGGGAAATGCACTAGGTAACTTATTGCATTTTATCACTCCAAGTTGTTTTATTTTAAGTTACAACATGTGTTCAACATTCAAATTTTATCTTCTTATTCAGGCTGTTATCCATTATTTACTGCCTTATATTCGGTGGAGTGGTAGGTATTCCGCTAACCTTTAACCGAAATAGATACTGCAGATTAGGTACTGCGCCTTAGTTCCTAGAGAATTCTGTGAGTGTGACCAGCACATTGGTTTGCTGGTGGGGCCCCTTTGGTGAACGATATGACCTCTCTCTCCCTTTTTATGCCAACTAATACGTGCCCACCCATGGAAAAAGTGGACTGTGGGCTGATTTGCAGACACTAATTGAAACTATTTCCAATAATAAGATGCAGAAACATACTAATTTTTTGACTACTATGCCATTTCATACTGTGCGTAGACAACCGCAGATCGGGAAAACAGTGTTTTTGGAAGTTGTTACCCACCATTTGGAATTGAATTAATGCTGTTAAAGTGATTGTTTAGAATGAGGAAAGATATTTTTTATTTGCTTATCATTTTTCTCATTCTAGACTTGAGTTTACTAGTCCTGGTTGAACTGAAACTGACTAACTTCTGACGAAACGGAGTTATATTTTTATTTTACTGTGGTTTACAGAGACAAGGTAACGGGATTGTAGATGTGCAATCTTTTCTAAAATTTGCGCGGATAGAAAATATTTTGATTGGAAAATTCTCAATATACAAGTTAGGTTGGAGAAATTGGCTTTTGGACTATGAATGGCTAGAAGTCTATGAGGAAGCACCCTATGTTACATGGACACTTCAAAATGCGTGAAGTACCCGTGTCAGACACGCAACACTTGGACATGGATATGGGATATGTGTTCGACAGATCCCATAGGATATGCCACTAAGAACACTATGTTATAGTTTTTCTTTTAGTTCATTATTGTTTTGATATCATCTCAGTTTAAATTGAAACGATTTATGTAACTTAAAACATCACGTAGACTAAGGAATAACAAAATACAAGAACAAATAGGAACATTTTGCCGTGTCTCCGTGTCTTGGGTTTTGAGAAATAGACGAATCCGATGCTTGGACACGTATCCTATTCGGACACTCATACCGAGTCCATATAACATAGAAAGCACCTACTTGATCTTCATTTGGAACAGGATTAGGCACTATATATTTCAATGCTTCTGATTTTCAGAGTTTGCTTATGCATCACATAACTGTGCAGCAAGATTAACTGGTTATGTATTTATTAGTCAGTGAGACTCACCCTCTTGCATATTAGTTCACCAGTTAATCTGCTTGGTTATTTCACCACTCACAAAACGTTGTATGTTGGTGATAGTGACTGCTGCTCAGGACCAAGTTCTTGTCCATCTACTTCAGAGCGACATCAAATCTACGTTCGAATCCATTGTTCCCTCATTTTCATTTTTTTCAAGGCAGGCTTTGCTCTTGTTGTTAGTGATGTTCTCTCATTCTGTTGACCTGACTATGCCTGTATTGAAAATATGGGTTAAACCAACTGTTTATCATCTTGCCAGTTTAAGGTGACACTTGGAAGATCTATTAGGGAATTTTTTTCAACTGCTGATTTTCTTTAGCATGGCTGTTTGCAGTGTGCATTATTATGTTCAGTCTAGGTAGAAATAGGCCTCTATTTCCTTGCAGTCTTTTGCTGCTTGAAACTACAGCTCGACAAATAATCCAATATGCAGACCCAGACAGACCCAAGAATGACAGGGCAACCATTCTTATTGATACGATCCAAACACTGATGGATTTGACTGCCGAAGTCAACAAGCTAAAAGCTGAATGTGCAGCACTTTCGGAAGAATCAAGTGAGGTGACAAGGCACTAATTCTAATTATTAGTTTGTTAATCCCTTTAACTTTCTTATCTCATTAACTAGTCCATCTTTAAACAGCTCACTCAGGAGAAGAATGAACTGAGAGAAGAGAAAGCATCTCTAAGATCTGATGTTGACACTCTTAATGTTCAGTATCAGCAAAGACGGGTTATGTTTCCATGGGCTCCCTTTGATCCTTCAATTGTCACGGCACAACTGTATTCCTATCCGGTTCCTCTGCCTGTTCCTCCAGGGCCTATTGCGATGCACCCATCCCTTCCGTTCCCTTTCATTGGAAATCAGAATCCTGGTTTTATTCCTAATCCCTGTTCAACATATATCCCTTATCCAACTCCTGCCAAAGCCCATAGCGATCAACCATCTACCTTGCAACCCTCTAGTTCCCGCATTTCAAGCAAACTTGAATGCAGAAGCAATGTGTCAGATCGGGAAAAGTGTAGTAATGATGGGAAAGGTGATGACTTTATTGACGTGGTTACTGAGCTGGAACTTAAAACACCAGGGTCTACAGTTCAGCAGGTGACTTGGAGTTTGATTTCCACATTTTACGGTAGCACCATGTTGAAGATGAAAATAAGAAACTGTGAATTATACTATGCAGGTATTAGCAGGAGATAGGAAGGGCAAGCAACCCCAGAGGCGGGAAAAAAGTATTGAAGACGCGAGCTGTTCAAGCCGATGACTGAGAAGCTTCAGTGCTGGCAGTGTCATAATAATCAAATAAACCTGCTACTAAACATTTTCGTTTTCTCTTGGGAAATGGTAATCCACTCCACAAATGAACTAGGTCAATCTTTTATGTGAGAGATGACGGAGTGAATTGGTTGATTTTTGGAGTCAGTTTACCATTTCCTTCTTCTTTTCCCCTTTTTATAGAGGGGAGGGGGGTTTGGGGGGGTACATATGTCGTACTGTAGTATACAATCTGTCATACCAACATATATTGTACTCCATTTAGCAATCTGGTTTGCTAAGAACAGTTTAGTAACTTGTATGTGAGCTTTCGCAATGTATTTATTCAGAACCCGAGTTGAAAATTTGATATTACCATCTCATGTTCTTTGATCGGCTTATATTCTGAATCTGGTCACGCGAACTTGTTTTGACCTTCTCCAGCTCTGGTGTGTTAACTCTTATCTATCAGTATAGCTGTTCCAAAAGTTTTACCGTCTGGTAGGTTATAAAATAAATGCTCCAAATTTACCCAAAACAAATTTAAAACATAATCCCCAAATGACAATAAACGCTCCAAAAGTTTTATCCACTGGTACACGCATGAGAGAGGGGAATTCAAAGAAAAGATGAAGCTTCCAAAGGTAAAAGCGATCCCCTAAAGCATCTATAAAAGAATGGCATGTCTGTAGTTACAAAGTTTGGGTGAACTTTTCGGTTGGATGCTCAGTCTGCTCAATGAAATCTTCATATGCGTCATGGCCTTTTAGGCTGCTGTCATCTTCAATCCAGACAGGTTTCATGTAGTTATCATCCCCATCGCAAAACCAGGTTACAAGAGATTGAGCAGGTCGCAGCTGATTGTGGAAGTTGATTGTAGGCTTATGCACCATGTACAAACCCATCATGAATACATCCATCATACACCAATTACGTAAAATATATACACTTGTAAATGGACGCAGTTAGTAGCATTGGCGTAAACCAAGCGCCACTCCCACACCCACAAACCAGCAGGGGGGGGAATTTTTCTTTTGCAAACATAAATAAAAAGATATGAGCGGGTTTTAGTACAAACCGAATTTCTTATAACTCTCACTTACATTTCGTAAGAAGCAACTCAAGAAACTCAAAAAACAGTCTAACTAATGTACACTACCATTACCATTGCCATGTTTACATTCAGCAATTTCTGATGCAGAGGCAAAGCCACAACCATCGATACCAACTCGTAGCAATGTCCTGAGCTTAGGCAGGAATCCTATCACTAACTACTTGAGTTTCCGGAAGAAGTACACAAAATGGAAAATGGCAGTAGAGACTAGCAAATATGAGCACGTCTTTGGAGTACCATCTTCAAGTTTGAATTCTTGGCAAAGGAACTTTACCTCTCTTACCCTCTCCTCTCACAAATTTCAACCTTTTTCTGATCTACATTCTCCGAGACCACGATGGGTGGATGGACTAGTCGCTCTCACAAACTTCAACCTTTTCTGATCTACATTCTCCGAGATCCACGATGGGTTGATGGACTAGTCGCATTTCGAGCACTCATGCTCGCAGTTCTTAATAGCCTACGGAACTCTGACAAGCTTATCTTCCCGTCCTTGTCAATATCGGCCTCTTCCAGAAGTGGGTCTATGGAACCTCTTAAGCCTGTGTGCTGTAGTCAGACGTGTAAAATTAGTAGGAAGCAGCTTGTATACTCTGAAATGTTGTGTGCAGGCATATCATACCATGGCCAATGTGGTGGAAATGAACTTAAAATAAAAAAGATGACTCCCTTTGACTCTCTATTATTGTGGTAGGACTTTGCACTGTAGCTTTTACTAGATGAGTTTCATCAACAACATATTTTGATTATTCTTGTGATATAACCTCCATTTTGTCCTGTAGCTTTTACTAGTTGAGTTTCATCAACAACATATTTTGATTATTCTTGTGATATAACCTCCATTTTGTCCTCTCATGATTTTATTCTGATTTAAAAGGTATTTTCTGAATGATCACTATCGTTTGTGGCATTCTGTAACTCGAGAATTTGCCACCAGAATGACTTATAATACATTAGATGCAATATGCTTGGGAGACCCTGAAGTTTTTTCCTATATGTTGTACCAAATTTTATAGGCCTTAGTTACTTTGAAGCCCCGACGGCTATAGAATAAGGCTCAGCTGATTTGTCTCGTCTATTGTGCCCAAAATCATTCACATAGACAGTCTTAAGATACATAAAATATCTACGGTCCCATCATAAAGTTACATTGTTCATTTTTCGACCTTCAGCATAAAGCTACATTATAATATGTATGCGACAATCTATTTGGTAGCATAATAGTCAAAGTCCTAAATGCAAACCTCTATTTGTGTTATAAAACAGGGAAACAGAACAAACTAATTTGTGGTGTATACACTAATGCAAGACATAAAACTCACCATTTTAAGTTCATCGGGGGTTATGTATCCATCTCTATCGACATCAAACTTTTCAAAAGCAGCCTGTGATCTCTGCTGCCACTTTTCGGAATTGTGTTCCTCCAATTGGTGGACATGAAGAGTGGCCGCGACGAACTCGTGGAAATCAACAAGTCCATCAGTGTTACTGTCTATCTGTCTCAGACAAACAAACAAACAAAAAGCCACATCATGATTCCAAATGATAGAAAGATACTCCACTCAAGCATAAGATGTATATAACCAGGTCAATCTACTGGAAGAAATTAACAACATTTTTTTGCTAAAAGAATTTAAATAGAGGTCGTGAAAGTTAAATAACGAACAACACAGGATTTCCGGAAAAGCAATATGGTCACTCTGCAAACAAAATGCTTAGCAACTCAATTTCCCCCCACTTTTGCTTCGGTGCCGAAGAAACTAATAATAAGGGGACAACAAAAAGGGCTTGCAATGGGTAGAAAGAAGGCTTAGAAAAGAATAAGCTTACCGCTTGTAGAATCTCCAGAACACCCGATTCTTTCAACTTCCACGGAAGATCTTTGGCAAGGGCCTGCATTAAAACCAGCCCCGTTAAGACAGATGTGCCAAATCATATGCATCTGCAATTGCGTTTGGTGAGAGATTGATGGATGTAGAGCTCCAGGATTCGCCTGATCTTACCCAGCATCTTCAACAATTAACAAAGAAATGCAATCTTCAAGATCAACTATACCTGTCTCATTTCTTCAAGACTGATAGAACCACTTTTATCCACATCAATTGCCTGAAATTGATCACGGAGATCACCCAGCTCCTCTTCATCAAGTGTGCTAGCCAACGCCTGTCAGTAATTTCCACGTAAACCAATTACTAAACAAAATAATGTTTGTAACAGAGACATAACATAAAAAGATCCAACAGAAGGGGGAAGGAGAGAGGGAGGAGAATTTACCCGTAAAGCAAATTGTTTCATATGACCATATTTCACAAATTGCCGCATATTGGATAGAACAGAAATGTCCAATGGAATTTCTGAAGCATTTCCCCCTTCTCTAACCCATGGGTGTGCTGGAACAAGTTGAACATGTCAGGAGCAACCCAGATACATGACAAAGTAAAAGGCCACAATACTGCTTAGCTTAATCACAACGAAATCTAAAGATACTTGAGAAGATAGTAACTTATATTTATGTAAATTTCAATCTACTTTTCTGAATCCTAGTAGCCATATAAAGTAAGACTTGTGCAATCTAATTTGGACCATTTTCCATTCCCTAATTGTCAACTGCTCTGATAAAGATTTGTAGGGTCTTCCCTATAGACTGACCCAAGAATTGGGTACAGGGGGCATGTAATAGATGTGCGGCTGACAAAGCCACAAGATGGACCAACATTTGACACAGAGACCAAGCTAGAGTACTTCTAGCCGAGGCACACCAGTCCTTTATAACTCTGGTTCACTAAACGTAGATGCAGTTTATGAGAAACATACATAGGGCCTGAGCAGCAGTAAGTCTTGCACGAGGATCCTTCACCAGCAATTTCTTTACAAAATCTTTAGCGCTGCTGCTTATATTTGGCCATGGTTTGCGGCGAAAATCAGGCTTGTTTCTTAGAACCTGCAAGTAGAATAAAATTAGTAAACTAGATAAAGGAGAAAGAAGCAAAACAGGAAAACTTCTAAGAAAGAACCTCACGATCCCCAATAGGAAACATTACATTGTTCTTAACTTCTCAAGACTTCAGATTAACTGATAATGACTTACCTCTTAAACCCTTGAAATGCAGTCTAGTTCTTAATGGAAGGGATTCAAGTGTTCATGTTGATTAGAGATGAACAACAAACGTAAAATCTACTTTGTTGTTGATGTGGAGAGTCGTAACTGGTAACTGATTTTTAATGCATAACAACATGTAAAGATGCATGCCGCCTATGTTGAAATCCGATAACCTCGTTCATCTCTGGGGTCCACTACAGAAACTATGTTCAAGCAATCCACGTCATATGGCGAGTCATCATCATGCATAACCATCATCAAACAGATCCTGTCCTGACAAGGTAAACTGCATCACCCACTTTCCAGCCACCATCCCATCTATATATTTACAGAACTCCGAATTCATTCCTACCATTGACAACAACAACATATTCTACCTCTAGGCCCTTCAGATCAATTCCTATTCAATTTAAAAGAACCTAATGTAGTATCTCGATGATGGCTTAATGGAGTTGACAAGATTAATATTTTTATTCAGAACTTAGGCACAAGATCATCATGCCTTTTGGGGTTACTGCGTTACATGTCAGGGCAGTGATTTCCAGTAAAAGCAGATCCTAGTAGGAAAGAAGTGGCATCAGGCAGCCTAAAGATAAACCGGTCATGTAAACAGCTTAAAGTTCATCAAACGTCGGTAGATATGGCTTCAGATGGCTTGCCAGAAAGCAACTCCAAAAAAAAAAGGTACAATAAAGGGCAATATAAAATGTGTCAGCTCAGGGTTTCCCGTATAAGCATACATGATGGTTTATACGACTGCCTCTAAAGACATCAGTCAGCAACTCAACACAAATTATTACGAAAATGAGTAATATCAAGCTGGAAAGGAGAGATGGTTGATGGAAAGAAAAGGCTGGAAAATATCTTTAAAGCATCAAACTAGGGGGGACTGCTTATGTCAGCGGAAACAAGCTGGCAAAGTTCATCAATATTTTAGAAAACATAACAAGCACAGAGGATTAACTAAAGTTTGAAGAATAAGAACAAAGCTAGGAAATAAGATCCGAAAAATGACATGCAGAACATTGGTACCAGGCACTTAAGTACTTATATGAAGGCCAGAGAAGAATATTCCCATATTAAAGAGGAGTTAAATATTGATATCCAAGGCATGAATGAATAGTACCTCTTTGAATATACCGTCCTCGGTTTTATCCCAAAAAGGACGCCGTCCACAGAGTAAAATGTAGGTAATCACACCAATACTCCAGACATCCGACTCAGGACCTGATTTACGTTTTAATACTTCCGGGGCAACATAGTATGCACTACCAACAATATCTTGGAACTTCTTTCCTGCATTGGTTATAAAATTATACACACAGATTCAGTATAAACCCTGTAACGTGAAATATAAAAGGTATCAGGTAAGGAGATCTCCGAATATATGAGAACAGAGAAAAATAGGAGAAACTAGAATTCAATTCGTCGAACGAACAAAAATGCACCCTAAAGTAGACCAAAGATTTTGTGTAGGTCAAAGTCATATTGACAATCTTCATAAACTCTTCTTGGCCATATACACAATTGGTAAAACAGGAGAGAAACTCCAACTCACCCGGTCTTATAAAATCTGAGAGGCCAAAATCTGTGGCCTTTAGTGGTGAATCATCTTTTGGTGACTTGAAAAGAAAATTCTGCAACAACAAAAAAGAATGGTAAGGGAAGCACCATCAACAAAAAAAATGTAGAATGTGCATTGTGTTTGCATACCTCTGGTTTCATGTCCCGATGTACCATACCATGTAAATGACACTCTGCTGCAACTTTTAGCATCTGCCTCACAATAATTGCCGCATCCTTCTCAGAGTAACGGCTGTCTTTTCTGATTGATTAATATCGGTAAGTTTTTTAATCACACTTCTTAAATAGATATGCATATGAAGGAGTGCAGCCTGCAAACAGTACAATCGGACTATGAGAATTCTTACTTGGCCAATATCCGATCCAACAATTCGCCACCTTCGCATAACCTGGTAGGGATATTGAAGAAAATAGACAAATTATGGTGATTTGACATGAGTGACCGGCAGTAGAAGACCAATGTGCACAAAATGTAAAACATGCATCTTAGAAGAATCAGAAGAAAATCTACGAGAACATAATTGAACCTACTCCATAACTATATATACATAAGAACCATCCTCAAATGCATGAAAGAACTGAACCACGTTCTCATGGCCACTTAAGGCTTGCAAAATTTTGACTTCTCGCTTCACATCCTCAACTGCAATCGGTAGAATCATCTGCCACAGAACGCAACAACTTATTTCAGTGTCTACTGTCGAACAATAATGAGTAAATTAGAACTCAACTTGTGCTAAAGTTGTACTTTTTACAGAATTTTGAGTATAAAGAAGAACCTGCTCGTTCATGCACGTATAGATAGGTTTATATTATCTTGACTGGTCACTTTTGATATACCACCTCAACCTGTTGTTTTAAAAGGCTGCTTCTTTGTTTTCTCCCATCTATCCCTTGATATGTACGATCTAATCCATTCATGTCTGACTCGTGGTACATAGCAGTTTTTTGTATTCAAGGAAAAAGTATATATACCGGAAACAGTTACAATAAGTACTGTTAGCAACAAACTTTGCCTGTTGCAATCATGCTTTTATTATTCATAACATTTCGTTTAAAGTTCTAGATAGCTAGTCTAATTCATTGTTTGTCTTTAAACTCTATACACTGCGATAAGAGTAGTAACATGACCATTATACATGCTAATATTCCGCTATTATACACACTAGTAATCTAAAAGGAAAACATTCTCTATTTTCATTTCCCCTATTCTCTCTCTCGTTTCTCCTTTTTCGATTCACACATCTGTAAAGCCTTACCTGGTTATATACTAATCCATTTTCTTTCTGGCTGTTCAAGCAAAAGCAGTCAGTAAGAAGCAAGCTAACAGAATAAAGGTTTGAAATGACTAATGGATTAATATAGGACCAACATAGGAGGCAGTGGCATATAGGGGATGCCACTACCCCATTAAATAGCTGGTAGATTCAATTGCCAAAACGTGGTACTAAATTGACAAGAGAAAACCCACTAGATAAGTAGACGGCAAAGAGACCACAAAGTCCTAACTTGGTTCATTTTCACTGAAAGGGGATCCGCTACTGTTAATAGCCATCTCCAGCCTTCAGTTTGGAGATATTACTCCTGTCAAGTTTACTAACAAACAGGTAAGGCAATTGAACTGTATTTGACTTTGCATCATTGCACACTTTGAGTTGCAATCAAAGCCTTAGTTTTATCACCTAAGATCTAGCTCACTAAATACATCTATTTATAATAATAATTCGCTTGATAAGCCGACAAAGTGATAATCTCAGACAAGAAAAGCTTCGCCAGCTTCCACTATTCCTGTGCGTAACTGCTAACGCAACCCAAACCCAGAACCATTAAGGAAAGAGCCCCTTGTTCATCGGAGATTCGACAAAAGCTCAACGAACCCGTGAAATTGAAGCCCCCCGATTAAGAGTTTTTTGGATATTTCATAGGGAAAAAATACCCATGATTCAGATTCTCAAACTTGAACATATACCTGGTCAGAGTCGTTTCGAATTAGCTTCTCATAAACATGAATATGGAAATTCTATTTAATCCGTTGTCACACAAATAAAAAAATAGACAACCAAAAAATTTCAACAAGATTCCCAAAAAGAACA
Source organism: Escallonia herrerae (assembly GCA_033070095.1). NCBI lineage: Eukaryota > Viridiplantae > Streptophyta > Magnoliopsida > Escalloniales > Escalloniaceae > Escallonia > Escallonia herrerae. Next base: position 34,480 of record JAVXUP010001965.1, on the reverse strand, counting down.
AATTGACCCAACTCAAGGAAAAATCAGATCAAGAAAAAGAAAAGACCTTGTTTTTCTCAATCTTCTTGACGGCAACACGATCTCCATTAATCTTGTCCGTGGCAACATATGTGTACCCAAATTGCCCGTGCCCCAACAACTTCCCAATCGTGTACTTCTTGTCAAAATCCTTCTCATACCCGAAATCTGTCCGCTTCCCACACGGTATAACCCCGCATTGACGCTTGGGCTTGTCCTTCTGCCGTGCATGCTGATGAGAAGCCCTGTGCTGCTTATTCTCTTGATGGTTCTTGGCTTTCTGTTGATTATGATTGGACCCAGCTTGCTTCTTGGCTGTAATTGTGGCTGTTGTTGTGGGTTGTCTGCGGTGGTTGTTGGTTGTGGTGGTGGTGGTGGTCGCAGAGGTGGAAGGGGTGTTGCTATTTGCGCCACTGATCTTGGTGCTTGAAAAACAGCTGCCCATCTTGTTTTGTCAGAGGTTTTTGGAGATGATGAAAACGGGCAGATAATTCATTAAATACAAGTGATCAAACACATGGACAGCAATAGAATCCAGCACTAATTACAGATATAATAAATAGGAAGAGGAAAGTTTGAAGCAGATAGGAGGAAGAAGGCAAGAAAGAGAGGAAAAGGGGGTGTTGATGGTCAAAATAGACTTTTGAAGATGATGGGGAGAGAGGGGAGGGGCTCCCTCATTTTCCCACTTGACTGCATTTTTTCTCCTTGTTTTACTGTCTCTCATTTTGTTTGCTTATTATTTTCTCAGACAAGTTTACGCGCTCGCCCGGATGGAATGGGCCAGCGAGGCTCATTCGGACGACTGCGTTTTTACTACGACCGCATGCATATATTATTCAAAAATTTGAAGAATACTCATTCCTAGTCGTACTCAATTATAGAAAATTATTGGTATTCGGTATTCATTTGAAGCGGATATAAGTCGTATTCGTTTAGAAGGTATTAGCATAGCGACACGAATATTGTACAAATTATGTTCAACGCGTATAACATTTTAAAACTTGTATATGATAATTTTTTATGCATTTTATATGGACTTCAAAAGCAGATATTCATGTTTCAAATCTAAGAGATTCGTAAACTTGTGGAGGATACAAGTAAAAAGTTCGATAACTTCTTATGACATATGGCGGAAACCATCTGCTACGACTTTTTATGGCATGTGGCAAGTAACGTCTGTAACGACCCAAAGCTCGCCAACTTTTTATGACATGTGGCGTGTACCATCTGTGACGATCCATATCCACGTCCTCCAAACAAAACAACAACTCCTCTTACTTTTTAGTTCCTTGGCAGGTTCTTTAGGGCTAATCTCATTCTTTCTAACCTCCAATGTAATATCGCACTCCAAATCCTGAACTAATCACTCAGAAGGAGGGGAATTTATCCATGACAATGTTCTTTGAAACTCGGTTTGCATGAATTAAGCTTGCTTTGCTATAGATGCTTACAAAGGAAGGAAAATTAAATACTCTCTATATCTAAAAAAGAATCGATCATTTAACTAACCAATTTTTAAAGTTAGAAAGATTTTATAGGTGTTTTTTCATATTTATCCTTCTTATACCTTGTTAATACTCTTTTCACATATAATCATTTACCAACTTATTTTTTTCTCTCATTGCCCTCTTTCGCTCTTGCTCTCTCTTGGGATAGAATAAAAAAAACTCATAAAATATGACTCATATTCCAAATAAGTGTGCAAGTCAAACACGATCAATTAGCTAGGGTCGGAAGGAATATATCACGAATAAAAGGTTTCATTTTATGGGGCACCTCAGACTGGTTTCGGCAATGAGCCATAAGAAACCTTTATGAGTAACCCGTTTTATTACTGTGACATTCTTCTGTGAAATTTATTCTTCTTTATTAGTTATAATCCGGAGAATTATATTAGGAACGACTTTTGTGTTACCCACTCACTCTTGCACTTATTTCCCTCTCATTTTTTAGTTAAAAAGACGGGGGTTGACCCTTCAAGGGTAGACATGAAGAACTTGCACCTAGCACCCCTTTTATGTGTGACTTGTTTTCTTACTCGTATTATAAAAACTTAGCAGACAACAACCTTTTTCTTCGCTGTCCTAAAGTCACCATTGCTTGGCTTTCAAATAGGTTACATGTTGGCCCGATTATGAGGGAAATGGCTTATAGCTTGGATTGTGGAACCTCCATCACCAATTTTGACCACCTTGAGTTATTAGAAAATATATAAATGAGGTCATATTCAGAAATTAGTTTTGACTCAAGAGTCTATTCTTTTTCAACGTTCCCGCTTACTTTATATATGTGAAAAGTTTCTCTATTTTTAGATCTTCTCAGTCTAAAGCTGTAATCTTCAAAATCAATTCATTTAATTCTTTTTCGTTTGCAGGCCACCCTGACTGTTCTTGCACTCCCTCCCCTAATACCTTTCTCTATTTGGGTACAGCATTTAATAAACATCAAAAACAAAGTTTTCTTAGTATCGATGTCTACAACAAGGATGGCAGGTGGTTAAATTGCTTAAAGGCCAATTTATGGGCTTGCTCTTAGAATGTTGCAAAGTTTTCTTAGTATCGATCGCGAACTACACTAGTTATAAGCAATGCAATCCAGAAATAACAACAAAAATGAATTATTTTTGAAACGGAAATAAGAAGTCAGAACTAAACCTAATTAATCATACAGACAAGACAGCATGAAAAAGCAGAAGCCGAAGACGGCTGGGATCTTCCGCGGTCCCAACGACGACTGATTTACAACGCTTTTGTTAATTACAAATGACGTTATTGTAAAGTTATAAATACGGAGAAAAAAAAGTCAATAAAAGCGCGTAGTTCATAGGAGACAAATTACTATCAACCCTTTCTAAAAACGCTTGGTATTTGGAAGGTAAGTAATACACAATACACTTGTCTCCGTTCAATCTTTTCTATCAACCAGTCTTCGCAAAAACAACTTCTTCCAATTCCAGCAATGTCTCCCTTCATTAATACAGCACACTCGTGGTCAGTGGCAGATGGGGTTGACCTGGTCTCTGGGACATCTTCAAGGGCCACAAATCACTGTCGTATACAAATCAAAACATTTATCTTAGAAATGAAACGGTTGACCAACAGAGCTCTAATCAAAAGATCCGTATTAAATACATACCCACTCTCTCCCGTTCTCCTCAATTATTTTGTCCCCTTCTCTTGCATGTTAACTCAATCTTCTCTTTTCTTTTTCTTTTTTTTTTTTCCGTTGAAGTGACTGATAAGAATATTTTCCATCAGATTACAAGGTGAATATTGTGTAGAGCGAATAAATTTTTTGCTTGTAACCTCACACTTCCTCTCTCAGACAGTCAAACTTACGACGCCCTCCTCTCTCTCTTCTTCGTTTGTATTATTGTTGTTCTCTATAATTTTTTAAATAAAAATCGTAGTTAATTAGTTTTCATTTAATGACTATCTGTTTATTTTTACAAATATGCTCTTATATATGGATCTGGTATATTTGAATTTGATATTCAAACACAACTTCATCATCTTCATGCTAAACTCAAATTTGCTAATAACAATGTTGAGTTGCTATAAATAAAAACCTTTCAACAAATTCAGAAATATGAAAACGAATATAACAAATGTGCTACTAAACAAAGCGGCGTCAGCATAACTCAATCAAAGTCTACCAAGATACCCCCCAGTATGAAAAAAGACTAGTGGGAGAGTAGGAGTGTAGACCAGACTTGACCAAAGACATCCGAGAGTAATTATGGAGATGGACTTCTGTTGTTTGCCCTCCAAGATTTTGAAAAATTGCCTCCAAGGAGCAACAACAGCGAGTCAATGAAAATGGATTTGAAAGAGTGCACTTTCACAGTCTCGCTGTTGTTGCTCCTGTACCTTTTAAGTTTTCACCTGGCTGTTGAGCCTTGGCGTGTTTTTCAGAAAAAAAAAAAGCAAAGAACCTCTGCGTCATTAACCGAAGACAAGAAATAGCAAACGAAGTAGGCATGGATAACATGTACTATTATGGTGCATTTGAAGTCATTGTCGTTCCTCATTTTTAGTTTTTAGTCTTCATATTTTACAAAAAAAAAGGCATGTGCTTGATAAGTTTAGGCCTCGTTTGACAGAGATTTTTTTCCAGTTTTGTAAACTAGAAAAAATTAACGCGTTTGGTAATTAGTTTTCGTCTTTTTTTCTCTTCAATTTAAAAAATCAGTTTTTAAATCAAAACTGTTTTTGAAAACTCCAAAAATAAGTTACGGTTTTCAATTTTTTTTTAAACCACCACCCTCCCACCGCCGGCAGCCACTGTCCATTGTCGGCGGCCGGCAGCCACCACCAGCAATCATCGCCGGCGGCCAGCAGCCACCGTCACACCCTACCACCGCCACCGCAAACCACTACCAAATAAAAAACTCAAAATAAAAACTGGGTTAACAAACACCCACTTATTTTTGTAAAAAAAAGAAATAAACTGATTTTTTTTAAAATTGAAAACCAAAACTAAAAGTATTGTCAAATAGAGCCTTAATTTCTGTTTTTGAGTTTTTTTTTTCTCCTTCACAAAATGGCTTTTGTTTTTCGACTGAACCCCTTCGGCTACCTTTGAACAACCATCGCCAATGAACACCACCACCATCATTACACCATATCAAATCTTACCATCCCCCCCCCCCTCCTCCTCTTCCTGTCAAATCACACCACAGACCACCACCCAAAAATCTAAACGACTACTGATACAATCACTCAATCAAAAGTTGCCATCAACTTCAACACCATCTTTCACCACCTCCATCACCGGATCATAACCACCATTACGCTCCGCCACCATCAATATGTTTAGCACATGGAGACCATCGTTTAATGGATCTGGCACCTAGTCATCATGTTCGCCAATCGGTGGAGATGGTATTGATTTTGGTTTTTGGAGTGACGGAGTTATTTTAGTGCTGATGGTAACACTGGCGATGAGTAACTGCGGTGGCTAGAGCATATCTGCTACAGTGGGGTAGATCTGGGGGTGCAATGGCAACAGCGGGGACATGGATGTTAGCGGCGATGGTGGGGTGGTGACACTGGGGCCGATATGTGGGTGGTGACGGTGGTAAGGTGGAGATTGGTGGCGGCTGCAGGTTGTCGGTTGGTGGTGGTTGGGGACTGGAGGGGTAGCTAGTGCGGAGTGATAAAAAGAGAAGTGGAATCGTAAAAAGAGGTGGGTTCCAAATTACTTCTATTGAAAGTTGAAGGTTGGATCTCAAAGTAAAAAACAAAACTGAAAATTCAAAACTCCAAAGTAAAAATTTTAAAAACAAGTCAACATCGACAACTAGTTTAAAAACTGAGGCCAAAAAAATCAAAATTATCTACCAAACATCTTTTTTTTTTAATTTACAATACTGAGACGAAAATTCCATCAAATGCCACCTTAAAAAAAAAAAAATTCCCCTCTATTCTCAGCTGAACTTGACTTGGGTACAGGTCCTTATATGCAAGATTTGCAATTAAGTTAACGTGGCAGAGATTGACTAGCTAGAGGACGCATTAAACAAATGATTGGGCTGCACGTAAACTAATTGGACAAGGTGGTCATCAAGGAAGGTGTCTAATGATTGTAAACACTAGTTAGCAAAGTAGAATGTATGTGGACAACACAAATTGTGAACGTGAAAATGTGAACACGCTTCGGCCAACCCTTTTATCATATGGATACAATGTGATCTGATAGACCAGATGACAGTTGGTCCAACTACAATATTATTATGTCGGTGCATGAGGACGAAGAGGGGGCCTTGTGGGTGTTCTCTGCAAAATAAAAAAGGATCAGAAGAGAAAGAAGTCAGCAAACATGTAAAGCTTTTAGTTGGCTAAGTCGAACTCAAGAGGCTCTGTTGCTTCAAAGAAAGTTCACGCCTCCCTTAACTCTTTTGCTGCTAAAGTTGGAAGAAGTTCCACTAGATTTTGCCTTTCGGTTACGAGAGACAAGCTGCGTAATGGCGTGGAAGAAACCCTTCCCAGCCGCACTTTGACGCCGTAACTAGTGTCAAGTTGCTTTTGGGAAGAAGGAAGCTCAACGCGTTTATCGATTTCTGGTGCGCGAACCTTCATTACTCGTGAATGGACTTACAGTATGGCAACTGAGGGTCATGGCTACCAAATAATGTCTGATACAATTTATTCTTGAAGAAGATACTTGTTATTTGTATGTGAAAGGAGTTGTACACTACCAATATATTATAATTGTATTTGTTCTTAAATCGAGGGGGCTTCCCATATATGTCTTACCATTAGTTAAGCTAAAAAATGAATGCAAATGACTATTTTATATTTACATATAGATATTTGTTACAACTCTTGTGAGTATTTTTGTCTAATTTTAATGATTTCTTTAGTCGATGCTCTGGATAAGATTGCCACAGCTCAAATTAATCTTTCTATAATTCGTTTGAATGCTCCTTTTTGGATTCTCAGGTTGTTGCAAGCCGATTGTAATAACTTTTTTGTACCTAGAAGTAGAATGTTGGTCATGTACTCACACACTTTAAGGCTCTTTAAATTAGTGTCCCCCCCCCCCCCCCCCCCACACACACACACACAAAGACCTTTTTCCAGCACAGTCACGTCTGATGCCAAATATGGAGAATGCTGAAGTCCATGGTTACTCTGCGGAAAAAGAGGCCTTGAAGTGATCCCAATCATGCTTTTCATGTGCTATATGACCTACCAAAAACAGGAAAACAGATGGAGAAATTTGTGCACTGTAGCTCGTTCCTGCTTTTCCGTAATAGTGATAAGTACTTTTTAGTAATACTTTGATGCCAAGGAAGTCGACGTGGAGGTGTCACAAGGAATGTAATCCGAGTCAGATGCCAAGTGTGATGATGTGAGACGCAGCAAGGGTGGAGCAAGGGCAGAGACCAATGGCTTCCCAAACAGAGCCTGAGGGTGGCAATGCTGCAAGAGCGAGACGCAGGGTGAATACACGACGACAGTCACAGTCCGATACTTAGATCCAGAGTCAGGATCCTGTATGTTTCTCTCTCTAGGATTCTAGAGTGAGAAAGTGAAAATGTCAGAGTTCCATCAATCTAAAAATCTGACATCCCAAATGAATTCTCAAGACCTCTATTTATAGAGGTTGAGATGATGATGTCATCACGCGACACGTGGCACCCCGGGAGTGACACGTCACCGAGGGGTCCACAGCTGCCGGTTCTCCATGGACTGTTGAATCGCATATTCACTCGGCTTGTCCCGCACAGCGTCGTTCTGTCTGTCTGGAAAGACTCGATCCCACAGCGTCGATGTGGCCAGAGAACCCCCTTGATCTAGCCACCAATCCAAGCCCTTACAGAGTCCCACAGCCTTGGCAGTGGTGGGGAGGACCCGACCCCCAACTGCCGGGCGGACTAGGCGCGATGCCCTCCGAAGACCTGCTCCAGTCTCGGAGTGACCGGGGGTCATAGTCCATAGGGGTGCCGATGTAAACCCCCAATGCCAGAGCACGTAGGCCAGTTTTGAAGACACCCTGGCCGAGATAGTGTTCCGGAGGAGTCGCCTATCCCGCGAGTGAGTCCTTGCGCCGGAGCACTCGGAGCGCGTCAAGGTAGCATCCCGGAGGAGCCGTCTACCCGATGGGCCAGGTAGCATCCCGGAGCAGCCGTCTACCTAGCGGAAGGGGAGTTGAAGAGCTCCCTAACGAAAATAGTGTCCCGGAGGAGTCGCCTATTCCGTAGGCCGATGTAGCATCCCGGAGGAGCCGTCTACCTGGCAGAAGAGAGTTGAAAAGCTCCCTGGTGAAGATAGTATCCCGAAGGAGTCGCCTATCACCGCAGGTGAGTCCTTGTGCCGAAGCACTCAGAGCGCGTCAAGGTAGCATCCCGGAGGAGCCGTCTACCTGGCGAAAGAGGAGTTGAAAAGCTCCATGGCGGAGATAGTGTCCCGGAGGAGTCGCGCGGGTGAGTCCTTGTGTCGGAGCACTCGAAGCGCGTCAAGGTAGCATCCCGGATGAGCCATCTACCCGACTGGCCGAGGTAGCATCCCGGAGGAGCTGTCTACCTGGCAGAATGGGAGTTGAAGAGCTCCATGGCAGAGACAATGTCCCGGAGGAGTCGCATATCCCCGCAGGATGCTGCACACTCCGGAGAGTGGGTCGAAGCATGTTCCACGACCAAGGCAAGGTGTGCATGGTGTGGTGAAAGGATGGACCGATGCAAGGAGCATGGTAGTGTGACAGAGAGCCAAGAGGCACGACTGTGTTAGTGGCCGGGATGAGCGTGCACACTTTAACCGGTTCGATGCGTTGAAAAAATTAACCATTGACCGTGTCGATGTGTTCGTACAAAGCATGACCCCTAGTGAGCCCTTGGGTACGATCAAAATAGGTCGGGAACAAAATACAAAAGGGCTAAACTCTAACCTGCAAAATCAGATTCTTCTACCGGTCAAAAGACACCCTAAAAAAACCTAATCATCACCGTCATCTAAACCACACACCGTAAAGCACGGATCCATCACGCACCATTATCAAATCTTTTAATGAATTAAATATCTGTGTTTACTCTGTCTTTTCCTGCGACTTCCCCAACCTCTTTGCAGACAAAATAATTTGTCATTGTAAATTTCGAGTCACAAATTTGATAACACCTTCTAAACCCTTGCAAAAATATCAACAACTGTTTGTTGCTAAATGTACCTTCAAAAGTACTACCAATAAGGTCTAACATATTTTTTGCTAAACAATATGGGGTTTGTGGATCTAGGGTCCGTACCCAAAATATATTAAAATACAAATAATAATTTTTTCATCTCCTGACAAACACGGGCGTGCGCGCGCGCTCGTGTGTGTGTGTACACAAAAAGCAAAGCGAGAAACATAATAAAAATTAACAATAGTTTTTTTTATGCCACACATCATCACATTATATTTCAATGTGCAATGAACCTTATAAACATTATATACTAAACATAAAAGTCGCGTTGAAAGTCTTCAGTTTTATCTTGGATATGATCATTATCTCTAAATTGATTAACTTCTATATCAACGAGCCTTCTTCGTTGTAAAGCTAATTCTGAACATACTAAAACTATATTTAATCATTACACTAATTTATCAAGACTTGATTTTAACAATTATACTTCTAAAAAATTTTCTCTACTATAAAAATAAATATTCATAAGTCCAAAAAATATATAAATAACTTATGTGATTTTGAACAAAAATCTGACAATTGATTCAAATTTAGGGGGTCCTTATTTATGAATTTCATCAATTTTGCATTTGGGATGAGGGTTATAATTGTAAGCTTATAATTCAATAATTAATCATTCTAAAACTCAACCTTATTAATATACAAACTTAGTAGGATAATTTTAACTATTGTATTCCTAAGACTATTCTCTAATATGAATATAAAAGTTTATATATATATATATATATATATATATATCTTTTAGGTGTCTGATAGTTACGTAAATTCATAAGAGCACATGAAACTTCAAAAGAGCTCCTAAGAATCCTAAGAAGAAACTTCTTGAGATTTGTAAATTACATTGAGGTAATAATTTAATTCGATTATTGAATTGAGATTCGTAATAGGAACCCTATGAATTTTCTTTACTGTTAGAACCTAATTGGAATATTTGGGTATGTTAATTTTTAGGGCTTTAGATACAATTGAATTGAGAAGATCAAAATTTTGAGTTTAATCATACAATTGGAGGTAAGAGTTTACTTTTAAAATCAAAATTAGCGTTGAACCAATCATTCGTATAAGGAATTATTGTTTTTGAAATCCGAATGAATCAGCGTCGGCCAATTACTCCTACGTTTGTAAAGGTGTATAGATAATTTTTCCAAATCTGTATTTTTGTTAATTTCAGTTACAAGGAAATTTTGTCATGTTCAATCAATCCGTACGATAAGAGTTGCGTGCATGGTACGCGTGTAAGCAACATGTTGGCCATTAGCACGTGTTTATGCTGTTGGGTATAACGTGAATCCTTTCTCATTCGCATGTTTCAGAATACATAAAGGCCTGGAGCTGTTTTCTTGTTTACCTTCATTGAAGTTTCAATGGTGGGCCATGCAATTTCCTTGCTTCATTCAGCTTATGCCATGGGGAAAACCACGTGTTGGTTAACGGTGACTTTTATGTCCGGTGCTTCCCACGTGTTAGACTACTGTTAGACATTGTCATATCCTTTTATACTCATCATCATCATCATCATCATTGATCGATTGATTGATTTTATTGGTACATATATTATTAAAAATATATATAGATGATTTTGTGAGTTATATCGCAGTGTATTATGTCATGTTTCTATTTCTGACTTACCCAAATAGATTGAAACGCGAGCTAGTTCAGTGGGATGAGTTAGAAATCGTGGTCTTATTTTTCTGAACCATCGTTTCACGTGTCAGTGATGGTATGTGTGATATTATTCTGAATGGCTCTCTGGTGTCTATCTCTGTACAAGGATGTATTTTTGACATTTTAAAATTCTGTCTTTATACGAAAATATATTTTGATACTTTAAAATTCTGTCTCGAATCTGTTCCGTTAAAGTTTTGTACCTCCAAAATTTTGTTTTTCAGACTTTTTTTTTTTTGTATTTCTTTTGGTTGGTCTGTTGAGCGACCTTATTGGGCATTTGACTCATTTCCTTATTGTTTTTCCTTTCAGGTGACCAGTATGTGTGATTGGATTACAGGGCTAGCTATGTGATCGAGAGTTAGCGGTTTTTATCTCAAAATCAGTAATAACATTTTTTTTAAATATAATAATTAAGACAAATTGAGTCTATTTAGATTTTATTTCGGAATTCCGTGTCGGAGTAATTTGGATTGTATAAATACTTTAAACCGCTATGACATTTATTGATGTATATTTGGGAGTTATTAGTAGATGCTCTGAATGACCACTTGGAAATTTTTTTTTGATACTTTAGGGTTTTCTAACTCTGTTTATTCGATATTAACGCTCCGAAAATTCGGAGCGCTACAGTTTCCATATCTAATGATAGAATTATCTAGCTCCCCATCTACCGGCTACTAATTAGTAGCGGTTTTCATATCTAACACTAGAATTATCTAGCTCCCCGTCTACCAGCTACTAAGATTAGCGGTTAGGCTCGTCCCCAATCCCTCCCCCGCACCCCCTCCCCTGGTGAATTCAGTCAGGTTTTGAGCCTTTTGTCGGTTTACGTAGCGATTAGTGTAAAAAAAAATATCAAATCTGAGTGATCCACAACCACTAGAGGACAACAAGATGACAATTGGAAAATAATTATTTCTCCACCAATAGAGTGGATATATACATACAGGGGTCGATTCACATCTATCGGCCGATGCATATACTCACCAATACACCATTGAAAATAACATATATTTTCGTTAGGCCGATGCATATACTCACTAATATACCATTCAAATGTATGGTCAGTTTTATTGCCAAAATAATTGTGTTTTGAGACAGTTGTATTAGCAACTTATGAAATTATATACTCCGTATTATTCTAACAACAGTTACACATGTTTTACCATTAAAACTAGCAAGAAATATAATATTTTCGTTAGGCCGATGCAAGTAGGCAACCAGCCAAGAGATCTCGGCTGCGAACCACGAAAACTAGGCAACTAATTTCACGGGGACATGAATATAGGATTAAGAGTGTATGAAACTTTCTTCTTCTCTTTCCAACGAAGACGTTTTAGTATTTGCTCTTTTTTCTTTTTTTCAATTCTCAGAACAAAAATAATTTTCTTTTTCTTCTAGAGTAGATAGTGTTCACGGAGAAAGAGAGAAATAAGTGAGAGAGAGGAAAAAAAAGAACTTAATTTTGTTTAAATAAAATAAAGGGGAAATGACTAACAAGTATATTGGGTTTGCAAGTCGACCCCCCTCAAGTATATTGGGTTTGCAAGTCGACCCCCTCAGGTATTAATTTTTGCAATTGACCTCCTAAACTATCAATTTTTTGTAATTGAGGACAGTCAACAATTTTCTACATTCTAATTAAAGAATCGAGTGGCAAAAAAACATAAATGCCTAATAAAGCTGAAATGCTTAGATTTTATGCCGAAAATGCCCCTCGGTGGTTCTTCTCTCTGAAATTGAGTGTATAAGTGCCCTTATACACATTTTCCCTCTCTTCCTCTTTTCGTCCATCATCCAAAACACAACAAAGATTTTGCTGCAATGCCTTTAACTAGCTCCGATTCATGGATGGACTTGAGTGAAGGAGCTTATGTTGTGTGTAATTGTGGGCAAAAGACTTTGGTCAAACATTCATGGACCTTGAGAAATCGAGGGAGAAAATTTGTTGGATGTCAAAATTATGAGGTATGTATTATTCCTTTTACTGATTTGGTAGTTGATTTGAAAATCATGTGGGTTTTCTTCATGCATGCATAAAACTGCAGAACCCTAACCTATATGAATCAAATAAAATGCCACTTAATGAATCAAACCCTAACCTATATGGATCAAAGCAAATTATCAAGATGTTATGGGTTTAGTGTTTACGAAATTGATTACAGTGGAGAAGACATACCTTCACATGACAATGTCGATCGTCGCGCCCTTACTGTCTCCCTTTTTCGATCATCGTCTATCGTTTTTCCGATTGGCCTAGGGTTTTGGATGAGAGAGGGGAAAGGGAATTTGGGGGAAGTTGGGGAATAGAGAGAAATGTGTGCCGATTTTCCCCCCAACCCCATCCAAACAGTTTAGGGGTATTTTCGGGATTTCAAAAATAGATGCCCGAGTCAACAATTGTCATTGACCTATAAGGCTACAATAGTCCTTTTACAAACTCAATTTAGTCGGGTGTAATTATTGATAGTTTAAAAGTTCAATTACAAAAATTAATACCCTAGGGGGTCGACGCGCAAACCTGATACTTTTTAGGAAATTAAATATAGATACGTTTTCTATTTACTGAATGCTTGTGCGGGATGTTTTTGCTCAAACATAGTTCAATTGCTTTCATGTAGTGTCATTAAGTCTAAAAAAAAATCACATTTTATATAACATCTTCATTTTGTTGTTGCGTGAAGCCACAACAAAACTTGTATAACTCTTCAATTGGTTAGACTTTTCGATAATTTGTTTAGTTCGGAGCTGTTCTTTCTTATTTATTATTCAATGAAATTCTTATTTTCAAATAAATAAAGAAAGCTTATTTTTGTCTTGTCGTGATAAATAAAAAAACTCTAAAAATCTCACAGAACCAAACCAAATTATAATGAAGCAATAAAAATTACAAATCTTTAAGTGTATACCATAAATCAACTAAACAAAAACAAGGACGTAAATTCTTAGTGTTACATTCTAAGAAACCGACGCATGACATCGTTAAGGAAAATTTAAAAAGTAATAGTCGATGTACATGCATTACGTGTGCTACGGTAACTAGAGACATTTGTGGCATTAAACGTGGATTGCCACAAATGGTAATAGCAGGCCCAAGAACATATATGGTAATAGCACTGGCGCATTATTAGGCCCAAAGGCAAGTCTAGCTTTGAACCCACCAATAGGTACGCACATTATTAGGCCCGAACCCGGAGGTAAAGCCCTGCCCAATTATTCAAAAAAAAAAATTGATTATAATAAGAACAACCAACGGCTAGTGCGCCGCCTGAGCACGCCCTAACGGTCATATTTGCCCCCTTTGAAACCCTAATCTTTACAGAACTCCTCCTTTTATAAATCCTTAGTCTTCTCTCCCCAATCAATTCCTCTTCTATACGTCTCTCTTTCAAATCTTCCATCTCCCTCTCTCTCTCGTGTCAATCTTTTTAATTCTCTGATTCAAGAAACCGCTATGGAGACCCCATCATCAACAAGAAGGGTCACAAGATCACAGGCCTTAGCTGCTGTAAGCGGCGGCAGCAACTTACCCATGTCAAGTATGTCCGCTGACTATTTACTGTTTTATTCCCTCAAAAGCCACTGGAGAAATTCTCTCTCTCTCTCTCTCTCTCTCTCTCAATGGTTTTAACTGATTTTGAGTCTGCAGGAAAATTTGAAGAATCTGAAAAGGGTGTTTCGAAATCTCGACAGCAAAATGGGAAACAGAAAGAGCGATCTGCTCTGATCGACATAACTAATGATTCACCGATTGTTGGGCTTGCAATGGGAAGCTTGGGAACCCCATCCTCTACACTGTCCAAGAAGAGGCACGACAACCTAGGCAAGCACAACAGCAGTAGCAACACCCCGGGATCCGGAGAGGCACTGTTAAGGGGGCAGGTGAAGACCCTTTTGCAAAAAGTTGAAGAAGAGGCTGAAATTTCCAAGCTTTCTTTGGAGCGGCGCCCTGTTTTCCACATCCATGGCGGCCTTGCCAGTTCTCCTATGGGTCTTCTTGCCCCCACCCCTGCTAACACACCTCAGCTCTTAAATCTTTATGATGATTTGGCTCCTGTTACCCCATCACCTAGCGAAGATAAAATCGTCATATCTCAGGTTTTGATTACGTCTTTTTCTGTCAATTTTTTGTGTCTCTATGAAATCTTAAGATTTTGTGTGTATTATATTTCTGTCAATTTTTTTTCCTGTCAATTCATAACTGGGTGTATACCTATATTTCTTTTTTAAGCTTTCTTTATGTTGGTTGATTTTTATGTACATGTCCGTGCCTGAGATTTCGAGATTTGGCTTATAACAAAAATTAAGAATCTGTGAGATAGGTGTTTTTCTCTAGGATTTCATGCTGTGGGTTGTTGTCGAATTAAGAAATCTTGCTATCTTCTCCAGATGGTTATAGTTGATGGGGAGAAGCAGGAGAGTCTTGAAACAGAGAAGAGTGTGATAACAAGATTGGATTTTTCTGAGAAGTCAGAGGGTTCTGATTCATCTGATTGTACCTCTGTGCTTAGTTACTTTGGAGGAGGGAGTGAAGGAAGAGAGAAGTCATGCACAGACGATGATGATGCTTCTGTCTGGTCTATTCAGGTGAATGCCAGTACCAAAGATGAAGAAGAAGAAGAAGAAGCGGGTGATGAAGTCTGCATTGAAGAAGTTGAAGAAGAGCCCCACGATGAGGATGAAGAAGCAGATGACAGGGGTTGGGTTGACGAACTGTGCGATGGAATTAGCAAGATCAGTGTCAATGGAGAGCTGAAGATGGCGAGATTCGCTGGCAAGCATACGCGGTTCGTTTACAACAGTGATGATGAGGTTGAAGAGGAAGTAGAAGATTTATCCTCGGCTGTTTCGCCTGGTATCTTGTGCTTGAAGGGGTTGCCAACACCTATAGGAAAGCATCTGCGCTTTTCTGAGGAACCGGCAGAAGAAGACTAAGCCTTGGGATTCGTTTTGTTGCTAAATGGTTGTCTTTCTTGTGACACCATTGCTGAGGATGTTTCGAGCTCTGCTATCTTCTCTTTTTTTGTTTTTTCTATATGCATGTCATGTCCATTGTTGGACAGATGATGAAAAGTACTCGCTTGACTGCATCAATTATTGATGTTATTCGTTTCTCTTATGTCAGGGCTTGTCTTTCCGTGGTGATGAATCTGAAAATGAGGAAAATTTTCTAGAACTGTTAGAATTTCTTGCTGATCATCACAATGAAAATGTGAAAAAATAAGAGATGCAATTGTTAGGAACATGAAAACTAAATTATTTTCCATTTTAATTGACGAGTATCGTGATATTTAAGTCAAAGAACAAATTAGAATTGTCTTGAGATATGTGGTCAAAAGAGGACGTGTGAATGAACGATTTCTTAGTTGCTAGTACCACTGCCTTATCATTCATTGAAAGACGCGATTGACAGTTTATTTGCTGAAATGCATAAATTGAGCATTTCAAGAATTCGTAGACAAAGCTACGATGGAGCAAGTAATATTTGGGGGCCGGGGATGATGTAGAGGTGGAGGGAGCACCGGATCAGACGCGGGAATTACCTATAAAAATTGGATATGGGTGGATTGTAAGCTCTTGGTACAACCCAAGATGCAGCCAAATTCATTGGTCGTTACAACATTTTATTGGCATTCATTTTTTACTTTTTTTTCGGCACTAGAATTGAAAATTCTGCTCATTTAGAACCGGGGTTCAGCCAGTTGCAGTATTTTGAAAACAGTAGATGATGCACAAACAAACTCCAGTCCAAACGCCATTGAAGCTAAATCTATAAATTAGATTAATTTGAAGTTGCATCAGCATCGCATGTACAAATTTACATCGCAATTCAAAGGAAAAGCTAGAACCAGGGATGCCATGTCGGATCCATCATGCACAAATTCCTGTGGGTCAGCGCAGCTTCAACCAACTCGGTCACGCCCCTCTGCACAGACTGTGGTGGGTCCACGACGTTCTCCTCCTAATGTAGTACCAAGAACACAAAGGTCAGGACAAAGAACATAAGACACTGCTCTGTTTAGTGCTGAGGTAGATGGCATCAAACATAACTAGGACAGAAAATCAGTCACCAAAAGAAAAGAAACTCAAGTTATCTACTACTCGGTGACGGGTACAACTCTGTGAAAGTGCTTCCATCGCGCGTTTCTACTATATGTTATAATCACTACATCACCTATAATCGTGTCCAATGTTTGTGTTTAAGAGAGTGCACATAACTATAAAGCAGCGCCTCTATTACCAATTCAACCTAAAAAAACGCATGGCACCACGGGGATATTCAACCTAAAAAAACGCATGTTGTTGGTTCAGTTGTCCTGCCTTCTTAATCACTCCATTTTAGTATTTGGAAATGCAATATCATAATTAAATGTGCTCAAAGGCAAGCATTAAATGCATCCGAGATGTTTGTGGGTTTGTCGGATGCAGCCATCCATAATCATCAAGCAATAAGGGAACTGCCAAACCGCACCATCATAATGGTGAGCAAAGCGGGTGACCTTGAGGAGCCACAAGATTCGCCAGATCGTATCGCACCTTCGCGTCCGCAGATTGTGAAAATACAGGTTCAATTCGTTTGTCACTTTAAAGTGACGAATTAGGAACACTTGGGTCTACAACCAAAATAAGAAGACAGCACTAGCCAACACTGCAACAAAGCAGATAAGAAGACAGCTCTAGCCAACCTAATGATATCTGCATCTTATACCTTATTCATAAAAGCATCTACCGTTTTCTTTGCCGTTATGTAAATGATTGTAGGCAAAAGCATACCTCTTCAGAAACGTATTGTGGAGCTATTCCACTGATCCGGCCGATAACATGGTCAACATTTGTACTGATTTTCTGTCTGAAGTCAACAGGGTTCAAGCTACCCCCACCAACAACAGGAGCCAGAGGCATCCCCAAAGGCCTTCTCCAGGACCATGATAACAGCTCATCGCGGAAAAACATAGCTAAATGATGCCATATATGCTGATTTTGCTGCGACAAGAAATTTGAAAAAACTGATCAGCAGAATTCCTAATAAAAAGACAAACGGATTCATTTCTAACAAAGTTCACCTTGGGTGAAACCACGGCTTGTGCTGCCGCACACATAGCTGAGACAATAAGACCTTCCACACCAAAATGGGAGAAGAATGCTTGCAAATTCCTTGTCAACCGGAAAGGAACTGGTTCGTTAAACTCTATCATCCCATTGGCGTCATATGCTGGATGAAAGTCTGTCTGGAATATTTTCCCGGTGTTCTTAGCAAATAATATCTTATTTGGGGACCTTCCCCCAATTTGAAGCATATATGACACGAAACTTGACAGGGCCAACTGGATGGCAAACTGCTTTTTGAAAGCCCACATATGATTGCCACTCAGCAAAGTCTTGTACATGTACTGGGAGAAAATGCCGTCGGTAACATAATTTTTTGTGATGTCATTATATGCTTGGAGACGAAGATCTACTACAGCTTCAGGTGATATCTGTCCAGATATAGCTTGATTCAGCTGGTCCTTAAAATAGGTGATTGGTAGGTCCGGCTCTCGGTCATTTCTTGCACAATGATTTTCATAAACCTCGAGGAAGGTGCTGTACATTACATCATCTTCTACCATGCGCACCTGATTCAAACAACCATTGACTACTGTAAGAACAGAAGGCCCCAATTCAGATGAACACTCCTCTGGTACTTCCGCACATATCACTAACAGACCAATAGTAAAGCAACATAAAAACAAGGAGCCAACGAAAACAGAGTAGAAAACTTGGTGACGACAATATTGCACGCCTGATATTTGCAAATAATCCTTGGGCCTTTTCTAATCTATGATAGCAAAATTTCATCACCTTATCCAAGTGGAAAACGAAAGTAAATAACATAGAAAGCAGTAAAGACTGAAGTTATCACCTGGGACCAAACAGGGATGATAATAGGTGTGTGAATGCTTATGTGGCGACGCCTTGACTCCTTGTGCTTACCAAACATTTGGTTCATAACACGGAAAAGCTGCAATATGCGTTCATCACTTCTAGCATTGGGGGTCAAAGAGGTCTGGACTATAAAATGGCGCTGGGAGCCATCAGAACCAATCAATGTCAGCCGCCGGAAACTGCTACCATGCCTTCGCACTATCGGAATATCGGCTCCAACCCTGTCCAACTTTACCGTGTGATCGGGTGCAACTTCCTGAAAAAGAAATAGTTAATTGTAACAAATGTACATAAGCGCTCTGTAACTTAAACCAAAAAACTTTAAATTACAATGAAACAGAATGAGGATTTCTTTTATGATTGAATAAAGTGGAGACATAATAACTTTCACGCTTAGCCTTTCCAGAAGCTCTTGAAGGCCGAGTCTGAATTCAAGCCAACAAGGGGTTCCAAATAGTTCTCAACAAGTAACTGGCACTACTAGGGTAGAACCTCATGTTGTTGCTTTATCCCTGCGGCCCATCCTTCCATTGCATCTACAAATTTCGGGCTCCCAAGTTGGGAGCTTCTTCGGAGAGCGAACCCAGGTGGGTTTGTATCACGAACTTAAGCAGCCTCAGAATCTTCCCTCTTGCTGGGACAGATTTCCTTATGGGTCAGCATTAACGTAGGCGGGAAAAATTAGGAAGACAAAGCGACCAGGCATTGGGCTAAGAGAAAGCCATGCTCTTCTTGGTTCTAATATAAACTAGGGCTGCTAACTTCGTAGGGAGGCAGAGCGCACGTGGGATTCGGTCTTTCGAGGTCCTTTTGTCAAAGATTACATGGCTGTAGGGTGGCCACATCAGGCTCTTCTATGACTGGTCTATCACTGAAAATGCTTTAAGCAAGTACTTCATGTATAATATTAGACATTCTGCTGAACAAAAACATAGAGTAGCTGGACCGTATAATGTTTGATAAACAACAATCCATATGCATGTGTGAATATATATGCTATGCATATATTGCACATACTAGAAATTGTTAATTGCCTAAGGATATATACTATTTATATAGCAGCGCCGCTCCCAACTCGCAATCTTCTAGGTGCTTACGCTCCCCCACTCCTGCTCCATGCAACCAAATCCCAAACATCAAGGAGTTTCTAAGCATTATCCTTCACTGCCAACTCATCCTAGTTTGTTTTGCACTCTAAGAGAGGGCCAGAATGATAAGAGCATAACATAAAATAACAACCAAATTGAGAATTGTCATTTGTCAAATAAAGCAACAGTATCTTATCATCCGTCTAAGCAATTTAAAGCAGAACATCTGATTACATTGCATCCATAGACACGTAACAAAGACTATCCTGCTTGAACTAACTTGCAATCTCTCTTATAGCTTATCTATTCTATTCCATCATTTCTCTCTGATAGCTTTCTTTCTCCATTCATTGTACTAGCAAAATACAGTATGGAAAAGCAATGCTTTATCGTGTGTTTGGGGAGATAGTAATCTAAGATGGTATCTGAAGCAAGTTACGGTAAATTCTGCTTGCACTGGCAAACATGATTCACAGTTTTATTCTACTTAAAGCGAGTATCAATACAAGGTATGGGGCAAAGATGCATTGGTATATTCACTCTTTTTGGGTTTCGAGGGTTATCGGAAAATCAGAAGCAGAAGGAAAGAGAGGTAGGATGGCATCAATTGCCATACCAAAGTCAGATTCTGCTTCTTTTCAAATTTTTCTTGGTTGCATATCATTGAAGACGTCTTATGCAGGACTAACAGAACATTTGATCAGATAGGGGAGAGATTTGTAAGTTTTTAGAGGGTACATCTGAACGTGCTTAGCCCCAAGAAACAAAAGGGGGAAAAAACAAATTAAAGCAGCATGAGTGTCAGGGAAACATATTAGAAGGCAAAATGATTAGTGTCAAAAATTAGGATAATGTTTAATGGTGGAGGCTTGATTTCACAACACTTCAGTTAAAATTGGGTTAATTACTTCACTGGGCAGAAAATATGGAGTTAATTTTTTGACACATTGCAGCACATACAGATAAGAGTCCAGTTTATCAGAAGTCATTCTATGGATGCCGGTCGAACTTACCTGATCAGTAAAATACTGGCCGGGGACCTCCACGTCAACAACATGAAAGTCACGCAACACCCTGCTTTCTTCTTCCAGCTTCAACACAGCTGGAAACCGATCCTCAACATTGCTCTGGAGGACATTTTTCCAGTGCTTCAGTCGTTCAGTCAGTTCGGAAAGAGTGGCTGGGAATGTTGTGGTGCTCTCTGGATCAAGGTCACGTTCAAAATCCTGCTTGTACTCTCTTACAAATTCAACATGTTTGTTCACAGCATCTGCCGAAAAGCAGGCCCTACAAACTCCAGAGAGCTCCTTCTTGAGAGACTGGGGAACCTCTGCCGTAGTTGCAGTGGGGTACTTATAACAGCGGTGGAGCAGGGCATTAACCACGGCCAGTAGTCTCTCTTCTGGCAGAGTAACAAATCTCGAGCCAATTTCTGTGAGTAGTATCTGAAAAAACAATAGAGAACTCCTTTACATGTAGATATTATTTGATGCTATGGTCAGTAAGTTGGAGGAACAGTCAGGTCTCCAAAGTCATCAAATCAAACATCGGAAAAGCATGTAATGAACTTATTATACCAGAATCTATTAACAAAGTGCATATTCCTACAGGTTTATTTCTTCTTAGAAAGGCCGCCACACTCCCACGAAGAAAAAGTAAAAATACATAGACAGGTAAAAGAAAAAGGTTTAGTAGCATAGAATGTAAAATTTTCAGACAAACATGTTACCTCAAGTTCACTGGCCAGATTAGTGTGTTTGCTTCTAAGTGTTTCCATTATATCCTTTGCAGCATCAAATGCACTGGCAGCAGAAGCAACTAAATTTAAGGCACCATTACGCCTTAATGCACTCTGACCACCATCATTCATGGTTGAAGAACTCTGCTGCAAAGGTTGGTCATTACCAGCATGCACACCGCCTTCAACAGATGCGGCCCTTTCAGATTCCTGCATTTGGGAGTTCACAGCATCATGGGATCCAACAGCACCACCAGATTGACTTCCTTGATGAATTTGGTTGTCTGAAGATACAGAACTCCCGCCATGGCTTGGTGCTCTTGCGTTCCCATCAGCCAAGACAACAGAACCAGAACCAGAACCAGCACTGCCACCAGAGGCATTTTGCTGCATTCTTTGCTGCGCCATTGCCATTCTGCCAAATTCAGATTTATTCGCAACATCACGGCGTTCGAGCAAATATGTGCGCAGCCAGTAATACAATGCCTAAGATTTGAAACAAAAGATGTCAAGATAAAAAAAGACAAAACAGACTATAAAATACGAAATTACGAACTATAGAGAAGCAACACAACAATCACCTGTGGATATACAGTGGCAACTTTTAGAAGCACAAGTTTGCAATGTGGGGCTTCTGTCCTTTGCAATGAAAGCAATAGTTGGGGAATCCAAGAGAGCCAAACCCAGTGCGGTATTTGGTCCAAGTACTTGTCAAATGCCCTTCCCACAGGTTCATTGGGAGTATCAAAGCTGAGTAGATAGAGAACACGAGCTAGATGGCTTCTAGAGTTGGGAATGCCAAACTTTATACCTTGAAGAAAGCAGCTAACAGCATATTCTAGCCAAATTTCGTCATGAGTTTCCTTGTAAGCCTGGAACAATATCAGATTAGAAATTAAAGCTATACACAAAACCCATATTACAACAAGAAACTGGATAGTGACTACCATATCACAGTAATTTCCCCAGCTGATCCACCCTTTAGGCAAATTCTTGAAAAGGCTTATGGCATTAGAGTATGCAAGATTGGCGCCTTCACAGTCATTTAGCTTCAATAAGAAATCTCCTTTGAGGCGAAAAATTTCTGCTTTGTGTTTAACAGGAAAATATTCCAGATTAGTAGTGTTTATTAATTTAAGTCCATTGGTAAGCTCTCCCTTCATATCAAAATAAGCCTTTGCTTGTTCTCTTATTTTGACAAATGCCTCCTGCAACATGCCACAAGAACAGATGAGAAGGTTGTCTAATTGTAATGGAACATTTTTTTTTCTTTTCTAAAGAAGTAACAACCTAAAGAATATATAGTTCATGGTACCTGTACTTCCATGGTTGAATGCCCGTACATCTTTTCCAATATGGACACACAAACATCACAGGAACCCTGTTTACGAGCGATGTGGGCAAGCTTGTTGACGTTCCACGCCTTGTCACGGTAACCAAGGTGGTGAAGTTGTGAGTTAGTGGTACCAAAATCTTTGAATGCATCAATAACTGCATTATACATTTCATTCCTCCACTGAAGCAAATCGTACCATACAGACAAACTGTCCCACTCATTTGGAGTTCTTAATCTCCACGTCTCAAGGATGTCCTTGAGATCAGCGTATGCGTTGCTAGGTCCACCAACAGCAGAACTGCTGAGAAGTTTATTTCCATTAGCAATATCAACTATAATCCTAGCTGATTCTTGAACCTCAACCAGTTGCTGGAACTGCTGCAAAAGCGGAATTCTGGAATGAACAGACATTTCAGGTAACTGCCACCACTGCTCCAATGCAAGATCAACACCTTTTCCCACTAAGTTTTCGGCTTCTCCCACTCCATTCGTATTCTTTTCATGAAGAGCAAAATAAGCGTGGATTGTACGAAGTTTTGGTGTTTCTTCGACTTGAGCCTTTGGAATTACTTGATCTTTTAAATAGGCCCAGTCGGGCTGTTTCCAAAGGCTATCAAGTAAAATTTCATAGTTTTCAACAAGTTTGCCAAAATCTGCCAACACATCCCATTGACTGAGTTGACTAGCACAATAAAGCCACTGCTCTTCCCAAAGGCACATCTCAGCCTTTGGGACCGTGTTATTGTAAGTGCCTTGAGTTGCCTTAACCATGGCTTGGTAGAATAGGCTTTGGGCCCGCTGCCAGTAACCATGCTGAACAAGCGACAGTCCAGCCCTAGTTTCAGCAGTAATTGACTTTTTCTTCCACAATCCACACCTCATATCTTCTTCATTCAGCAAGCGGTAAAGCTCAGCCAGAGACTCCGAGCACTTCGTGTCATTCAAAAACAACATTACATGACTTTCCAGCAGACCCAACGCAATGTGCCATGCATTGTAAGTCTTTCCGATATATTTTATGAGTTCGCTAGGCATCCGAGGCTGAGGGTGGCTTAATTGGAGTCCTTCTAGAAGAGCTTGCACAACATTTGGCCTGCTCGCCTGCTGCTTTTTGTGATAGTCCTTGGATAGAAGCGCTATCATTGGCTTAGCAAGTGTTATTTGTTCATCCTTGTGTAACGTCACCCATACAATGGGAAACACCAAAACCCATAAATGATATGCAACATTTGCATCTGTATGAGCCAGTTCTCTCAGTGGAATGACAAGATCAGCAACCTGAAAGAAAATGATCAAAAAGTCAATATCAAGGTTGAAGCTCAGTGACCAAAACTTCGGCAGATATCCAATGATCGAAGTTAGAAAAAAAAGTTCAAACCAATCAGAGATAATAATGCTTTAGTGAACTTGTTAGCAGAATAATGAACTTCAAAGGGAACCAGCGTATATATGTCCACAATGCTGACGGCTAAGAAACTATGGACACCCCTAGGGGCAAGGTTTGGTGTATGACAGCTACCGGGGCACTGACATGTCTTCAACACCGCGGGGCACTGACATGCCTTAAGAGGCGAGAAGAAGATGGAGAAAGAAGCAGATCTGGATCTTCTATTTGGAAAAGAAGCAGATCTTAATTGGCTATACGCTCCAGATCTGGATAAATGTTCTTCTGAAACTTTCATTTGGGGGAAAAACTGCTCTTCTCCTCTTCTTCTCAGCCGTCGATGTTCACACAATCGTGCTGAAGTTTGCAATCTAATAGGAAAAAAGTCTGCGATCCAAATTAATCGCTAACCATAAACTTCACAATTTTACCTACAAAGTTTTCCATATTTTCATACAGGCCAAGAAAATTTAACATGTGCAATAAACTCCAAAGTCTTACCAGTTTATTCAAATAAACCAAGTTGCAGTTTTGTCCTTGTCTTTTGTTTGCAATTATATACTCAAACATACATGTTAATCTAAATATTTTGAGTGCTAAATTGAATTAAATGATGTTGCATATGACATTTTCTCCATATATTAGCATATGTACGGATTAAAAATTGCTATAAAGTCCACGGTGTCCAAAGTCTCATTATTGAAAAATGAAGTGTCCCGTGTCTCTGTCCGTGACGGTGTTGGTCTCTGCCACAGTGTCAGTGTTCATTAAAACTACTCTGACAGTCTCCCTAGCAACACTATTGACAACTACCCTCAACATATTCAGAGCTTCAAACATCATTACACTCTTCCAAATGATTGTCAATGTAAGCGCACGTACCCGAAGTCGGCTCATCTCACTCATAAATTGCGCATGCTTCATCACAAGGCTATCAAATGTTAGAGGAGCCTCATCAGAACCTTCTAAAATATCAGTCACCATGGGCTGCATCCCAGAACAATCAGGAACAGAACCTGACACCACAAGAGGGGGGACCTTGGCAGAGTTTGGCGCAAGTGTAATGGGCTTATCCTCGACTAAGATGGCAAGAAGAAGATCCAGGCCTTGCTTGAGCCAGAAGACATCACTCAGAGCTTCCCAGTCCTGAATTTGAATGATGTACTGTAGTCTTGTGAACAATGTTTTCCCAAGAGATTCATGATAAAGGGAGAAGAACTTCATCCTGATCTCAGGATCTTTTGCCCTTAAACCAAGCAAAAATTGCCTCTCTACCTTTTGAAAT
Organism: Escallonia herrerae; assembly: GCA_033070095.1. NCBI lineage: Eukaryota > Viridiplantae > Streptophyta > Magnoliopsida > Escalloniales > Escalloniaceae > Escallonia > Escallonia herrerae. The sequence continues at coordinate 9,351 of JAVXUP010001965.1, read as the reverse complement.
ACTTCTTGACGGAGGGAAAGAGGAAATCTGGAAGTCAATGAAATCATAAGTTTTTATATCCTAACCGTGAATTTACAGAAATTCAAATCCTCTCTACTTACTTGTTCGAATCAGCACAAAGTCCATAAAGAAGCTGAAGATATTTCCTATCCCACTCCTCTACAGCACTCGGGGAAAAGTTTTGCTTGTCAACTTGTGAGAGCTTCTGAAGGATTGAAACTACTTCCTTCGGAGCAAGGAAACTACTAGATGCAACAGGCATACCAGGCATACTGAAATCATCTTCAATCCAACCCTTTATTACATCCATTATGCAGAGAAGCACAGTATGATCAGTACCTTTCTCAGAGAGCAACGAATTTAGAATTTGAGTAACGGATCGTTTGCACTCCGGAACAGTCATGACCCTTTCAGTGATAAGTCTCAAGACAGATTTAAGATTAGCAATGACAACTCCAACATCAGCACCTTGACGAGAAGAGCTAACTGCAGAATCTGGATCCCCTCTCTGACCCTGGAAGAGAGCATTACCCGTCATATGCAGATTAGCCAAGAACAAAGTGAAATCATTACTAAAGGAGAAATAGCAGCATGACAAGAATGATCATATAGCGGAATGGGGGCGCACTGAATTAGGCAGACTAGCTTTGTTTGATGGACAGATCCACTAGGAGAAGATGACTTACCGACACATCTATAGCTTTTATCCTATCCTTCTCCGGAAAAAAGGAACAAATAATACTGATTAGCCCATTTTGACAACAGAACCGGGATAAGAAGAAAAGCAATGAACCTTAAAGAGGAGCCACGTGTTTTTTGAAAAATAAAAAAAATCACATCCTTGTTATAGACTTCTCAGGGAACATTCTGCCCCTTCTCTTTCACACGTTTTCACAAATCATCAAAACTTGCAAATCTGTTCTGTCTTAGACAAATCGATTGCTCAGTGGCCCCAACAAAAAGGATACAGACTTGCCCATGCGCCAAGAATGTAACCTTAAAATAAACGGTAGAGATGACAATATTATCACACACGTCTCAAACTTAATACATGGAAAGCCGTAGCGGCCATGTGACAGAAATGCTGAGGTGGTAAATGAAAAAAATCCTCTCTCTCTCTCTCTCTCTCTCTCCAACCACACTGAGAACAACACCACCACCTTCCCCTTATCATAATCCAACCCCCCACAGTGCATCAACATGAATATCCAAATAAGAGTAGGAAGAAGGCAAAATATAAGTTCCATCCAATGCAGTAAGACATTAGAGAAGATACCACTATATTCTGAGATCACCCCAACTCAAATAACAAGGATAGCAGAATAATTTGATCAAGCGCACTAAAAATTCTGTACAATCAGATAAACCACTATAATTAATGCATTGTTCCTCTGGGTGATTGGCTTTCGCAGCCATAAGCATTGAAGATATTGTTAAGTTTTTGCGTCAGCTCCCAGAAATTGGTGTTTCTCTGGGGCTGCTTCCGCCCTTCTTAGTCGTAGAAAGAATGATGTGGCGGATAGTGGACTAGGGTTCCGTACACATCACACTGCACGCTCAGTTGTTTTAATCAATGTTACTTGGCAGTGACCATCATACAAGGTGATGTTGAGGCAGTGATGAGTCAGCTGTCCATTACCAAGTTTAAATGGTTTTTGTCTTCGACAGTGGAGGGGGTTGTCAGCAGCTGGAGTTGTTGGGGAGGGGGGGCACAGGCTGAGGGCTGTGGCAGTCTCAAATGTTTAGGGGAGGGAGGGAGAGAGGGGGGGGGAGAGGGAGGGGGAGAGAGAGAGAGAGAGAGAGAAAGAGAGAGAGGTGTTGCCCTTTTGGAGCTCCCGGGTTACTCTGGTAGAGTCTGGCAGCTGCGACAGTTAAAAAAACGATGATTGACGATGGATAGAAACAAAGGGCCCGCCAAGGTCCTATTTCATTATCGCCCATAGTTTTTGGTCACATCTTTAGCACAACGCTACTTCACGTGCTAAATTAGACAGAAAATATCGATGTGGGGCCACAGAGCAAGTTTTGAAAAGGGTGTTAATTGCAAAAGCGTGCAACAGGAGATGAGTAGAGTAGCAATTAATCAACCAAAAGTTAATGGGTAATCCCTGCACTAGAATTATTAACCAGATTACTTTCTCTAACGGTTTACCTAAATGAAGCAAAACTTGGATCAGACTCAAAGCATTTGCACTTAAGCACCAAATGTGAATTCTCGCATGAAGTGCAATAATCGTAACCGTAACAATTTGCATATGAGAAAGGGGAAAAAAGCATACTTGTCTCCCATAAGTACCAGTTGCAGATCCCATATCTCGTGCCAGGCGCTGAAGGACACGTACCAAATTATAAGGATCAATGATATTCTTCTGCACCTCTGCCAAGGTTCTAGTGACATATAGAACAAAGCTAATCGTGTTAGCAGAGTTATCTTCACCCACTGTCTGAGGAGCTGCTATAGCAGCAAGGTGCTTCTGTATAAGATCATCGACCTTCGAATACAAAGTCTTGACATCTTGTGGGGTACTAGCTGCTTCTGAAGGAAAAGCAACAAAAACCATCTTCAACAGAGAGCACAATGACTTTCCAGCATCTAACATTTTATACTTGAAACAGGGCTCGAGAATCTGCAAAAAATGTAGCAGTAAACAATTGATGAAAAGAAACAATGAACAAATCTTATCACAGAACTGTAAGACAACATGGGAAACTCATACTTGAGAAATGTGGTTGATGTTATTTCGAATGAACAAACGAGGTTGTTTCTCCAAAACCTTGTTCATAACATCCAGGCCCTGTGCAAGAGCTGTGGACGGATCCTTTGACTGAGATGGTTGTATACTGCTTAGCAGCTTCTCTAGGTAATTGAATTTAACATTAGCAGTTGGCCACACCTCCAAAGCTTGTGATAGGAGCTCCAAAGCTTGTTTATACATGAGACTTGCTTCCTTATCCTTGGGCTCTATCACCAAGGCTACCTAAGTACAAAAAGCAAAACAAATTAATACGCTGTGGGATGCAACGATGGAGCTGAAGTAGACGTGAGACTGTTTCCGGACTTTGCGGATGTCAGAAAAGTATAAATACAGCGATTCAACACCGAACAAATTCACAAGCTCAAGGCAACGAAATATTTCAATCAGCAATCTTAAAAACATAAAGACATTTCAATTTTGCTGAAAAAAAAAAATTGTTTGGCAAAAAGAAGAATAAAATCTGAACAGTTTTATGACATGTCACTAAGTTACTAAGTTGACTAAGGTATTCTGTCTTATTCAATAGTACTTACTCTTATAAGAAAATTAATGATCATTTCCTCCATAGCTGCATTGGGTTTAAATTCTTCATCAGGTTGTCCGGCAGATCCTGGGGTTTCAATGTTAGTAATCGATGAGGCACCACCAGGTGACATGACGCAAAGGGACTGAAGACCTGGTTCAACCTTTAATCGTTTACTTGGATCTTCAGGAAGTGTAGATCCATCCACTAGACGCTTAGGATCAGCACCAGCAGAACCTCGGTTACATCCATCACTATTTTGGCAAAGGGCGTCACCATCAGTCACTACTTTCATCTCATTTTGCCTCTGCCTCTCCCAACTGACAACCAACCCAGCAAGTTCAATTGCAAGACGCCTGTTCTCTGACGTGGTATTATATGGCAATCCGAGGCGACTGAGAGAATTCACCATCTGAGGTACAAACTGTGCTCTGCAGCTGTAGAAGAGATCTGAATGGCGAACAATTAACTGAAAAATATGGATCAGATTGGGTATAGAGTGCCCTTCCTCCACCAGAATTTTCTTTGTATAGCGTATCCAGATTGGCATACGAGAATCACCAAGAGGCAATCTCCGGGGAAGTGCTGGCATTAATATATCAAGGGCTTGCTTAACTAACATTTTATTCTCCGGCTGGCAAGTTCGAAGGAGCGCTACAAACACCTGGAAAAGTATACTTGGAATCAGGACATATGATGATATCACATATAAGTACATAACAAGATCTACATAACATTAGAAGTCGTAAAGTTAAAGGGTTATTATAAAACATGCTATGACAAATATCCGATTGCATAATCTACATGACCAAAAGGAGAGAACAGAAACTGCACCGCATATCAGTACATCGAATAGACAAGCGACCCTACATGATGCACATTACATCCTGTGTTCAGAAGTGTTTCAGCAACCACCTCTGAAGCACAGGTGCTTCTATATGAGTGAAGCACCAGGGTCGGTACGCGGCGGGTGCGTGTCGGGTTCGTATTGGAGTTTCTTATTTCATTTCTTTTATTCCGTATTATCGGGTGCGATACGGGTCCTGTGCGTATCGGATACTTATGGGGTCAAAGCATGATTTTAAAAAGAAGTATCGGGGCTCAAAACATGAATAAAAAACCTAAACTAATCTAATGAACAATTAAGCTTCACCTGTGAAGAGCATCTGAGAATGAGAGAGAGCTATGAAGCACAGACACGGGTGCGGATACGGGGATACGGCATTTTTGAAAATTTTAGGATACGGGGACATGGCAAATTTTATGAATATTTTTTTAATTATATACATTAGTATTGAATTTCTAAACAATTTGAATCTTAAGAATCATAATATAAGTATTAGATATATATACGTAAAAAAAATATTAATATTTGAACCAAAGTACTGAACGTTTAAGTTCAATGGGCTGCTTCGTAAACTTTGAAGTTTTAAATCAAAATAGTGAGAGTTTGTTAAGTTTAATGGGCTGACTTGTAAATATTACAATTGTATGGCTGAACACAATAAAGTTTGTATATATGGTATTACTTCTATTTCTTGAAGTACTGGGGCTGGTTAAGTAATAAGTTAGTAAGTGTTTTAAATGAAAACAACTGTCTCCAGCACATCGATAACATCGACATCACAGCAGGATTCCCTCTTATTCTTCTTCACCCCTCACATTACCGCGCACTGCACACGGCCTTGGGTCTCCCGTGAGTACTTCTTCCTCCTTCTCCTTCTCCTTCTGCTGCTGCTGCTTCTTCTCTCCTCTCCTCCCTCTCCTCAGATTCCTTGCCGGTGGTCCCACAAGGTGGTCGCTGGAGTGGCCGGTGGTTGCCAGTGGTCGTTGGTGGCCATCAATCTGCCCTTTCCAGAGTCTGATATGCACCCGAGCTGCACTCGGTACTTAGGACAAAAAAGAAATCAAATATGCGCGACACACACCCGACACATACCCATGCCGCACCCGCACGCGACGCGCACCCGGTGCGGGTGCTTCACCCAAAGTGCCACACCCGTACTTCATAGAGAGAGAGAGAGAGAGCAGCGGCAACAGGAACGAGAAGGTGACCACCCGGCGACCACCTGCAACTCCGGTGACCATCCGCGACCACTGGCGACGACGGGCCCTCACCTCCGGCAGACCTGTGAATTGGGGAGAGACAGAGAGAGAGAGAGAAAGAGCAGTGTCAACCACCAGGGACCACCGGGGACGAGGGGTTCTCACCTCTGGCAGTATTTCTCAAGAGGTAAAGTTCTTGTCTTCCTCTCTCTTTGCTCTACGCTATACCTTCTGTCTTCCTCTCTCTTTGTGGCTTGTGGCTTGTGACTTGGGACGGTTGGACCAACTTTTCAGTGTTTCAGTATGCGTGTGACAATATGCAGTGTTTCCATGTGACAATATGAAGTATTTTGTTTTCTATTTGTCGTATTCTTTCTTTTTTTTTTTTTTTGATCATTGGTTTGAACTTTGGTACTGCCTACACTTTGATGCTACTTCTATTGTGATGTATTAGGTGGTGGTTATTATGTATTTGATGGTATTGTACTATTGTAGAAAGGTTAAATTGAATTGCATTATACATCTTTTTATGCAATTTCTTAAGATTCAAATGGTCCCTGTTTGTTTATAAATTCAATACTATGTTTACATACTTAAAAAGTATATACAAAATTTGCCGTATCCCCGCCGCACCCGTATCCTAAAATTTTTAAAAATGCCGTATCCGTGAACCTGTGTCCGTGCTTCATAGGCAACCAGCAAAAAGAAATTTGGATACCAATCCAAATTAGAAATAAGAATGCAAACTCAAGCAAGTAGCTCACAGGAAGATCAAGTAAAATGAGTTTATACCTCAAAATTCACAACTCTCAGCCCTTATATAATTGGTCCTATAAAGAATTTCAACTAGACAAATACGTTCGGTTAAATTTGCCAGGACATCGCAAAGGTTGGTTCCACGTCTTTTAGAACAGAACACACACACACACACACACACACACATATATATATATAAGAGGAAGTCGGCTATGATAAGGAGTTTTTCTCTGTACTTAAAAAATGACTGGCAGTTACAGTGCATAAATAATAATGGTAGTAAAATTTCACGCACCGAACCACATAAAATAGAGTAATCACAATTTACAAACCCCTTCGTTGAAGCCATAATTGGTCGACGAGGCATGAATCACGGTCAAGCTGATTAAATCAAAGTAAACCATCAACACAGGGAGGAAGTCCCTAACAAAGGGCTTTCTTGGTAGCTTAGGCTTTTGCACGAGGTTGAGAATGCGAGAAAGCCAACAGTAAAGACAATGTTCAACTCCATAAATCTTTTTAAAGAATTGCCTACACCTGGGTTCGTCCAAAGCATAGTGCTTACCAACTGTGACATTCATCTTTCTAGGAGGCAGCTAAAGAGTGCCCAATAGTAACAATAAACCGAATTCAGTAATACGTAGCAAATGAATGAATGCAAAGCCACATGAAAACATACAATGTCTTCTTCTAATTTTATGGTATTGAAAAGAGTGTGTCATGAAGTAAATTCTAACAAAGCAACCTGTTCAATGTACTAGCCTCGAAATGGGTAACCCAACCAAATGACAATCTAGTAACACGGGCAACTCCCCCCCCCCCCCCCCCCAAAAAAAAAAAAACCAAAAAAAAAAACAAACCTCACTCATAAAAGAGAGCTCAAGGGCCAACATTACGAAACAGAAAACACAACCTTGTTCTCATGGTGTCTAGGTTTCAATTGTATGAAGCTCATAAGAAAGATTTTTGTCAGAAAAAAAACGTCACTAATTTCTATGTAGGCTCTCAATAACTCCAATGAAAATCTCATGTTTATCACTACATGTAACTGAGGTGAGGTGGCTTAGACGGATTAAGATTCTTTGCTAGAGCTTGGAGATTTATATTTGGCTTCAAGCCTTTATTAGTTGATTTGAGGAATAAACTACTTTTGTCCATGTTTACTAGTCTAGTAGTATTGGAAACCCGATTTGGCTATCATCACCTGTTAGTTAGATTTCCAATGCAATTACCAAACATTGATGGTTGAATGCAAAACTTTGATCCGGATTATATTTTAAAGCTTTGTTCTCGTTCTCTCCAAAGTCAGTGCGCCAGTACTGTTTTGCTCTTGTTCTCTTCTAGGGGCAATTTTGGAATGGCAAATTAAGTCAATGCATCTAGAAGCCAAATAGCAAGGTGGTAGAGACTCCAAAATGATTTCTTTTGTGTAACTCCCTCAGAACCTATGAACCATAGACATGTAAACAGACGGGTTGTAGGTATGAGCCCAGTACACTAGGTGTCCCCAATCGAAGGGTTGGGGAGGGTTGATGTAGGCAGGCAGAGGCTGTTTCCATGTCAAAAACCAGGAGCAGCCTTATCGTTGCAACAAGAAGAAGAAGTTGGATATGGATACGCTGGCGATACAATAGATACTACATACTTTATACTATAAAATTAACATGCATAACAAAAAAGGTTTTTCATGAATTCAATCAATTTGACGGGTACACAGCAAATACATAGTGCAGCATTGTGGGCTACAAAGACTCGTCTAGTTATTATTATTATTATATATAAAAAGTAAAGATTCATTGATCACCATATCATATTCCTTTGCCTCACCTTGTTGGCAAATGAACTTCAATATAATATCTGTACAGTAATATAGATAAACAAAGAAGTTTCTTTAGAACAAATCCTAGATGATTAAACATGGAAAAGAGAAACATTATACACTCAGCCGAGAGAAAGAGAGAGAGATACTCGGGACAAGACAAAACCGAAGACCTTGAACTTCGAGTAAAGTTGACTTCGCAAGACGTGAACAACTTAATATTGCTCATCCAACAGAAAGAGAGAGAGAGAGAAGACCGTGGCTTCGCAAGAAATTCTATATTTTTCTACTTGGGTCATGTATGTAATCATCCCAATGGAATAATAGTAGTATTGCAAAAATGCTGCAAGCCTATGATGTGATAAACGCGTAAAACCAACAAATAAACAATAAAAGAGAATTTAAGTTACTGTTGGCAAGTGATTTTTTTAAGGATACCTGTAGTATAATTTTCTCTGGGGCTTGATAGGCCTCCAAGAAGTGACAAACATTAACAAATGCCCACTGCTTACTAGCACTATCTTCACGCTTGAGATGATTCCAGCCAAATTTGATAAGTTCCTTCCTGTGATGTACAAGATCAGTCTGAAGAAACTTGAGAAGTAGAGTGGCAAGCTGCAAAAGCTCTATCCTCAAAGGCTCGTCATAATCAGCAGAGACCTATCCAACACACAGTACATGTCAATATAAAACAGTTTTATCATACCTACAACAACAAAGAACAAATGAAATCTTTCATAATGAATACTTTCCATGTTAAGAACAAAATGCCTGGCAATAAAAGTAAAAGCCTTGTGGGCCCCTTAACATATTGCAAGTTAATTTCGAGTTGGAGGTGTTAACAAAGAAAATAGAGCACGTAACCTCTAGTACGTTAGGAAAAATTACCTCTTCTGGAGGATCGAGCAGCTTGTCAACAATTGTTTTAATTACAGCAGTGTCTACAACCTCCCAAGTCTGACCATTCTGAAATGCGTGAGCTAACAACGGAAGAATGAGCATTTGCATGACAACCACCAAGTGATCGTGCCCAAGTTGTTTTAACTGAAAAAGATTCAGAAAATGCAAGAGGAGTGTTTTCTTCATATCAGGTGGATAGCCCTCAGCAACCTGAACGATAACATAATAGTTAGCACGACACAGGAAAACGTCCATGGGAAAATGGAAAACCATAGTTCCACACAAAAAATATTGTCTCCTGGAGTAACTTACCTCAATAATATAAAACTCTTTTAGAAAAGTAAAATCAATGCGAGTACGAAACAAGAAGATCGAAAGTATATCGAAGAGAACATTGACTTCGGTTTTATCATGTCGTAAGTAATTCAGGAAGCATTTGACAAGCCATTTGCTTTCTTTCACCTGCATTTCATAAAACATGTTAAACATAAGATCCAAGACACATGGGTAATTATATATAAGAATGCAAGACAAAAAGCAACCAAAGTGAT